>SNQJ01S0030232.1:87616-147019 GCA_010110895.2 Picea sitchensis | reverse complement strand
CCAACATCTCCAAGGGTCGGTTTCAAAATGAAGCTTTATCATTTCTTATTTTCATTTCCATTTGAAACTTTGCACTGCAAAACTCACTACGCGCTACAAAATTCATTGTGCACTACAAAGTTCACTGTGTGCTGCAAAATTCATTGTGCGATGCAAAACTCACTACGCGCTGCAAAATTCATTGTGCACTGCAAAACTCACTGCTCACTGCAAAACTCATTGCATGCTGCAAAATTCATTGCGCGCTGCAAAACTCACTGTGCGCTGCAAAATTCATTGTGCATTGCAAAATCACCTCGTACACAGAAAAATTGTATTTTTATCATAACTTTTAAATTTTGATCTGGGTTCTTCGGAAAAAAAAAATTTGGAGATGAATAGTAATATCATTGACTTGCTGACCAAAAATCAACCTGACCCAGTTCGTACTTTTGGATAAACGTGGAAATCATCACCTATAGGGAAGTTTGCAACGAATCCTGAAATTACGTTGAAAATGCTAACAGTGATAAATCTGAGTTGTAGGAGGGTTGCCACATGTCTGAGGAGGTTCGAATGGGTTCTCAGAGAGTGGTTATATACCAAGGGACACTTGTACCTAAGATTTAGCTCCACTAAATCTCCATGCAATGCGTTGGTTGTAGTTGCATTTATTCTAAAAGACAGTTTCTAAGAATCAAGGAATTAGTTGGATTTTTTGTTTGCCACATGTCTCTAAGGCATAGAATTCGATGCATGGGGTAGGATTCGACCTCCTAAAGATATGATTGATTTAATTTTCTATTAAAATGGGGGGAAGGACTATTGTAAGGGGGAGGAATCAAAACTTGTTTATTTATTTGAAGTTAATGCAAAAGTTTATTTTTCTGAAATTTGAGATTCATCACGGTGTTTATGTTCAGTATGTGTTTCTTGTATATCATTTCCACGATTATGTTTTTCTGCTAGCATTGTCTGAGAGTAAGTGGTAGGAATTCATCCATGTTTGATGCTCATTTCACATTGATGATGCTTGTTATGTGTAAATGGTTACTTTTACAGAATTCATCTTCATTTGATATTATGTTTAATAATTAATCTTTGTGTCATTTCTTCTGAAGCTGCACTGGAGATTCATCCATTGATTGATGCATGTAGTGTAGTGGGATTTCTTCCCCTTTCCATATCTCATCTCAAATCATTTATTTGTTGAGCATAGCACCTATTTTTCCTTAAATCTGCAGGAAGAAAGCAACCAGTTGTTGACTGTAAAAACATTGAAATTCAGGCCATGACTCCATTGCCCAATGGTACCTTTTCCTTGTTTGTCCTACCAACCATTTTAAAACAAAAACAAACCTGTCATATTGAAAAATATGACTTTTGTTCCTTTATTAATGAAACCCTTGAGTTATTACCAGTGATTAGACATCTGAGAGAGCTCTCTCTAGTTCTATAGGTCAGAATAAAATCTAAATTTGATTGAAACAGTTACCTCGGGGTTTTATTTGATACAGCCCAAACAAATTTTCGAGTGATAACAATACTTACCAAAGTCCGGGGTCAAGAGATGAAAGTTGTTAGAGGCTCCAGAATTAATCGTGTGTACAAGCCAGAGGGCACTGAAAACTGGCACCGAAACCGACTGACTCGGATGAACAGATACACAAAACCCAACAAGCAATATCTCCTCTTCACTTATCTCAAATCTCCTCCTAGATAAACCATCCACTACAACTAGAAAACCCTTGTCACAAACCCTTCTCAATGGTGGAATGACCAACTCGGGATCCATTGCACCTTCTAAAACCCTTGCATGCCACACATTCGAATGAGGTCTCGCATAGGTGAGTTTAATCCCCAAGTGTGTGGGGAGAGGAGTGTGAATGCCAAGAGTTGTCATTCACAAAACCATGGGTTCACAAAATGAAAAGGGGTGAGCATTAAGGGACAAACTGGACCCCCCTTACCCGATTCACTAAAATTTTCCCCTTAACCATCCTAGCTCCTTCCTTGGTCCTTTGGTCAGCAAGAGTTTTCAAGCCTCTTTTTATGTGATGGATTTTAAACTCGTTGAAGCTTGCACTTAAAGTGATAATATGAGATATTATACCATTGAAAAGGTTGCTTCCATATTGAGTTTTTCTTACAATCGCTCAGACCACCATCATTGAGTATTGAAATACTACATTGTTGGTGATATCTCGATCCTTTGCGATGCTCAGACCCTTGAGTAAAGAATAGGCTTCAACAGTGTTGTTTGAAGGTGACCCTAGTCCCCATGAATAATAAGTGACAATATTCCCTTTGAGATCAAGAAGACTCCCACCCGCACCTACCACCGCAGTGAAATCTTGAATGTTGACTAGTGTGCATTAGTGAGTTCTAATGCCAAACTCTGTTATTATATTTAAAAGGAATGGTTTTGAAAATGGTCTATACTGTGGAAATTTGTTTACATACCGCTGCCATCAATACAAAATTTAGACCAACAAACCAAACTTATTTTGTTGATATGAAGGCACGTTACAATTGTCAAAATTTGGAAATAATATATTTGGTTAATTATTTCATACATTTTGGGTGATATTTGATATGTGTAAGTGTTCACATTTAAATTATTTGAAGGTGAAACTCTGCCTTTGCCTCCATGCCACATTAAAAGAGAAATGAGAGCCTAATTGATGGGTTCCCAAATCATAAAAGGTCTCTTTGGATTATCTCATAAGATTCATCATGTCTCCACATGGCATTCTTTGAGGCTAACACAGCATGATACTTTTTTTTTCTTAAGCGACGTCGTCAACGTCAAATGGGAGACGTGCAAAAAAACTAGTGTCAACCTGGTGTCTCTTAAATGACATCTAAGACATCGGCTAGACGTTGCTACTATAACTTAAACGTTTGCATCACGTCGTTTAAGCAACAACCTTTGATTTGTTTTTTGTAATTTCTCTGTAGCGTGTGTTTGAAGAGGTTGACTACACATAAATCAGAAGACGATGTGTTGTTACAAAAGTGACGTCAAGTTTAATAAAGTACCCTCTTTCAACACCACATACCCAATATTTATTCAATAAAGAAAATTCATATGCAATGTTTAACTGACAATACATATATCAAAAGAAATTCAAATTTTGACCCAAATGTAATGGTATCACCTTATCATATGCTTAAAAAACAATTTTCAAAAACTCTTCAAACACAATTCATTCAATAAAGGATATGTAAATAGCACAAATTACTTTATGAATTAATTTGGGTGTGCCTTAGAGATCGAAATGATAATTCATATCATATCATTTCCTTTTCTAATGAGCCTCTACCTCCTTTTAAGTATTTAAATTATTGGAAAATACGATAAGTTGTTTGCATATATTTGTACCGTAAGAGTGAATCCTCAAAAAATGTTGAAGAAAAATGAAACTAAATAATGCACACACTAGAGAAAAATGTAAAATTTATTGAAAAACAAGGTTTTGTAGACTTACAAAGGAGCATTATAGAAGTAAATAATGCACACACTAGAGAAAAATGTAAAATTTATTGAAAAACAAGGTTTTGTAGACTTATAAAGGAGCATTATAGAAGTAAGATATTATGTATTTGGAAATAATATTATATAGCAGTTTTGATATTTTTAAAATTTTAAGTCAATTCTTTTAGCTTATCGTGTGTATTCATTTACTTTTCATGTTTGTTTGAATGCATGTTTTAAATTGTTTGTGAGTTGTAATAATAATTTTTAGAAACGAAATATATTATCAATTTATTATAATTGATATATAAATATCAAGTTATCATTTCATTATTTTAACTATGTTATAAATATACAATATTAAAATATTAATCTAACCAATTTAATTTTGTTCACAACATTTTTTTAAATATAAGAATTTAATATTTTGTATTTTTTTAATTACTATTTTTTCGATCCTCAAAAGTTATAAAGAKAATGGTTTTTAAGATAAACTTGCTATACTRAAATTTAATTTAAAATATCTAAAAATGATTTTATTGTTTTTAACATTTTTCATATTTCATCATTTTTCAAAATATCTTAAAAAATGTGGATTTTCATAATTTAAAATACAATTAAAGTTATAACATTTTTAAAAGTGTTATGYTTTTATTATTTTTATTATTTTGTTGTAATTATGAAAATATCGGTGTTACACTCATTAGGAAATTACAATTAGAAGCTTCAAAGATGGTCATTTTTTGACTTTGAGATTTCAAGGGACAAAAACAACAAATTTACAATGTTTTTTTGTTTATTTCGTGATAATGTTACAAGTGTAGCATAGATTCAGGAGATTATTAGACTAGTTCTTCAAGTAAAATAAAGTCCTAGGGACAAATTCTTTCTTTCCCTAGTCCCGTGATTGTTCAAACCTTATTACTTTATTGAAAGATGGTCCTCCATAGGGCTTGAAGGCCTTCAACTCATTGGTGACATTAATCCAACATGTGTTTTTCAATAATGCAAAGGATTCCACTCATTATATGAGTTAACCAAACATCTTACAACACAATATAGTAATAGGGATATGCATGTTATATGTCAAGGGTTGTTAAGATTTTGCACATTGTATTGAATTAAATAACATGTTCCATTGCTTGTGTAGTCCCCAACAATTCCTTTGTTTTTAAGTGTTACAATCACACACCCCAACCAAAGTATTTATAAACATGCTCCATTTATTGTGTAGGCCCCAACAATTCCTTTGTTTTTAAGTGTTACAATCATACACCCCAACCAAAGTATGTATTTAGCTAGGCCCTTGAACTAAGCAAGTAGACTAAGGAAAAAGGCTCAATATGTTTAGCATGGATTACTATGGTATCTAAATATGTTTGTTTCTCATGCTTTTGCAGAAGAACATATGTGGGACCTAGAAAGTTGCCTTTGTTGTCAAGATTCTCTTGTATGCCTTAGGATTTTATCACTCCACATTAAATTCCACTCTCCTAACTCAAATGCTTAGAAATTATCTCACTGGTACTTTGGTGACTTTCATTGTCCACCTTACCACCGACATGCCCTTAATGGGTTAATAATTTGTTTAGAAATTGTCGGAAGAACCACAGTGTACGGAAGGGAGATTCTGGATGAAGTTCGTGAACTTGAAAAGCTCCGAGTTAAAATAAAGAGAAGAGCAGCAGACTTAGTGTGGTTCTTCCGACAATTTCTAAACAAATCTCTCACCACAGAAACCTAAATGATCAGATTACGTCCCTGTACGGAAGGGAGATTCTGGATGAAGTTCGTGAACTTGAAAAGCTCCGAGTTAAAATAAAGAGAAGAGCAGCAAACTTACTGTGGTTCTTCCGACAATTTCTAAACAAATCTCTCACCACAGAAACCTAAATGATCAGATTACGTCCCTGTACGGAAGGGAGATTCTGGATGAAGTTCGTGAACTTGAAAATCTCCAAGTTAAAATAAAGAGAAGAGCAGCAGACTTAGTGTGGTTCTTCCGACAATTTCTAAACAAATCTCTCACCACAGAAACCTAAATGATCGGGTTAATAATTATGAATAGCATTAGCCCCTTATCTTATAGAGATGGTTGACATGGAGATAACCAAGGCATATTCCTTGCATCCTATTATGATTGTAACTTTATGAAAGAGATTTATAAGTGATTGGACCCTTCTTCATCAATGCAAAGATTGAGAATGACACCATTATCCAATATTCCCCACATCAACTCTAAGGAGTCTTGGATGTCTCTCAATCTCAATATGGTATTATATGAAAATAACTAAGCATGTTATTTGTTTAGTCGACATTTGCATAACCAACTAAATACTACATAGGTTCAATGAATAATGCAAATTAGCTTTATTAATTATTCTATTTTTGTAGTTTTCAACTTATTCAATAAATTCTCACACGTTACTCACCCTTTCACCATTTTGCTTGCTAGAAATTGTACCAAAAAACTAGCATGCATATTGAGTGAGCCACTACGAATAATTTTACTCAGTAGGAGCTATTCATATTTCCCTTCTACCCCCAAGTGGAAGAGGAAGTAAGCAATGTTCAACGTGCATGGGTTGAGGATATACATGATGTTTGTTCTAAGCCAAGATCAATCTCCTTTTTAAGCACGATTATTCTACCAATTAAATTTGTGCCCTTTCAAATGGATTTAAAGTCATCATTAGATTGTAACTAAGTTTAAGTTACCCTTACCTTCACAAATCTCAAGTAGCCTTACATTAGTTATGCTTGAGATCATTCTCATACCAACAAGAGGTCAAGTTATCCATTTTCAAGTAGCTCAAGGAAGGATATAATGCTAGCCAATTGAATGGTCACATTGGGGAATCACCCACTTGACGCAATTGCAGGTAGAATCCATAATTTAAAAAATCAATCTCATGTTAGTATGAGAGGAGAGTTGGGAAAAATCAAGAAATGAGTCAATAAAACATATTCCAATTGATTGTTAAAAAAAAAGAAACAAACCTAAAAAATTCTTCCAACCACCCCATTCACATGAATGATATCCATTATGGTAGGAATGGGCCACCACATTGAGTCGAGATCCAATTGGAAATATTCCTATCAATATGAATGAAATATCGATTATGTATGTATCATTGACAATAAACAATGAAGTTGACTACTTATTTAATATAGGTTATTTGAACTCAAACCCTAGAGAGACCCCTCTAAGAACACTATATTTTGAGGAGAATTTTAAGGAAACAAAATGGATGTCTAGTTATGCGGGAAAAAAATGTGCAGTCTAAATGTTTTATGTTTTGGCTTTTTCCTGGGCAAATTTTCTGTTTGATTTTGTCCAAAATACGGCCATAAATTGTTAGAAATGTAGATTTAAGTGGTTTATTCTGTTTAATCCGAGCACCCCATGGGTTTTTCAAGACGATGAATCCATTGATGCATTCAAAAATGCAATTTAGACAACACAAATGGGTGATTTCACCCAGATTTATATCATCGGGACTCAGATTCTGGTGAAAAATGAAAAAACGTAGAACATTTAGAGCAATGGCTAGAGGATAAGATTGCATGCAACTTGATTGTAGCTTCGCAATGACCACCTCTTATGAATATGTGAGATAAATGGAAAGTAGTGACAATTACCAATCCTTGAATAGCACTCTTATGTCAAAGGATGCTTCACTAGCACAATCATCATTTATGCAAATTATTGAGGGGTTTATCCATGCCTCCTAAAGAGAAACAAAGGTGTGCGAAGGTAGGCACTTTCAATAAGCAAGTGTAATGGGCTAAGCTTGCCTATCTATGAGACCATTAGAGAAACGAAGATGAATGTTGGCCATAGTGATCCAAGAGTCTCGGAATGAAAGGTCTCTTGTTTAACAAATATAAGGTAGGCCAATAATAACAGGGTGTTGATTCTCAACTCTCATTAATGAGGTTTTTTGGCACCTTGATATCAAGTCATCCCATCCCAGAGTTGAATGTCTTCAAGGTTCACTTGTTTGTCCATTTGAGTGTTACATGAGTTGGGTTTAAAACATCATGAGATAGTTTCGTTCATATTCTTGTTTATGTTGAAGGGAGAACCTATTGTAACTCCAATAATAGTGTCATGCAACTTAAGATGTCAAAGAACAATTTACGCAGTGAGGTTAGGCGGAAATATGAGCCACCACATAATTTAATCTCCTCCTGAGGATGGGATTACTCCACAACGTAAGACACCTACCTAAAAGGGAAATGTACAGAAAAGCATAGCTTGCATAAATGAGTGGGAAGAAGCAGTACCCAACCTGACATACACTAGCAATAAATGAAAAAGTAAATAATGTATGAGAAGAGAGCTTGAGAATATTGAAATTCCATCCAGTGAAGCACAATGAGGTTTTTACCACCATTGTTGAAGCTCAAGAATTGGAAATTCTCCACTGTTACAGTTGAAGATGTGGAGTAAAGGAAGTCATTCAAGAAAAAGAGGATAGTGAATAACCTAAATGGGAGAAAACCTTCTTAAAAAGGTCTTAGCAAAATCCAAAGAACCTATTGTTTACAGTTTTAAAAAAGTAAAAAGAGATGAATACATCCAAGTACTTTGTGCCATATGTGAATAATCCCACTTGCTTGATACTAGCTTACGAAGCAATTCTAGAATAGGAAATACAACAGTTGAGATAGAGAGATAACTCTATAAGGAATTAGATATGAATGAATTGTGAGTATGGGCTTTGAATCTTTCCTGGCTGTGATTCATATCTCAAAACCAAACTTCACAGAAAAATGATCACCAATCCAAAGATGATACTAAAAAGCTCTCAAAACAAGAAACATGCTTAAGGACCTGCTTGAGCCTTGTTGCACTCTACATAGCTCTCAACATCGAAGTGATATACCTAAAGGAACATGGGAGAATCGTGTAACTAATTGAAAATTTTTAAATATCTAGATCAAGGATGCAACAAGTACACTATAGTGTTAAAAGAAACAGAACAAGGACCTCCTTTCTTTCACATCCTTCTCGATAATTACATCCACACATGCCTTAGACATGATGACGTGTCAAATGCACGTTTCAAATGATGCTTAAATTTCACTATCCACATATGCAAATATAACTACGTGGATAGCTTCCACTTCTTGACACTAGGAGTGGCATGTCCTACAAAGTATACCAATCTATCTCATTAGAAAGATCTTAGAAAATTAAATCACCAATACAATATTGTGCTCGGTGAAGCTAACCCTCACTCACAACCAAAGGGAGGAAATCCAAATAAGTGCCCTCAAAGGTCAAGTGATAGTCATTGAGAATATCAAGCTACTTAACAAATAAAATAGACCAACATCAGAAATGTCAAACTACATATAGATCTCAAAATCTACACTACCATGTCAACTATTTCAATAGCATGATCACCCCCAGATGGGTTGTTGGGGAAGCATGTACCATCAAGGTCAAAGCCCAAGGATTGTGTGGAGGGCGATCATGTGGGGGCACAAACGCCATGCATCCTCACACGTGATAACATCGACGACCAACCCATGGCAATTAAACATGGATTCAATGTGATTAAACCATTGTACTAACACCTCAATTTTCAGCATCTCTGATAAGGCTAACCTTGGCAACATGAAGCGGTTTCGACAAAGGATAAGTAAGGTGGAGCTCTAAGAAAATCGAGGAAAAACACAAGACTATGGAAGAGATCGATCACTTGGTATAGTGGCTGCGAGGGATTCTCAAGCCAGGCAGGCTCCTAGGTGGAGGACACCTTGCCTCTTCACACAGCATTCCATCCTAAGCACGAGAACAAAATTTTTGGGTTCGATGGCACCTTAACACAGGTACCGACATGGATATAGCCACAGGAGTGGCACTCCAATGGAGCTACCTGACCACCAAGCTGGAGAAGAAACACCCACCACCCAAGTGCAACATGATGCTCAGGCTGTCGCGGTCAGCTTTCTCTCTGCCACCCTTGCTCAATTTCGTGCTCACTTGGAGGATGTGGAAGCTAAAATTTAGTTGGAGAGAACCCTAACGACTAACCAAGAGGTGGACAAGGCCATCACCAGCTAGGTACCGAACGTGGGTAGCACGAAAGGACGAGAAACCAAGAACTGAAAGACAATAGAACTATACCGACACCTCAAAACATTGTTGGGACAAACGATGCAAACAAAAGAGGACACCTAAAACACCATCCAGTTGCAATTGCACAGTCTCCACCTCCTCGAATAATCTCTATCTCATCTCTCATCCTCGAGCACAATAATGACAGCCTTAGCCCCAAACAGCACTACGCAGTCAACACCTGAGCCACCTCAAGATTCAACTGCAAACCCCCCAACTCATCAATCAATATGTACATTTTTTTTGGTATTGAATGATGATACCAAGTAGTAGATATAACAGAGCTTCCCACAAGCTCTAGTTCTCTCCTTTTACTGCTTTCTTCGCTAGACATGGTATTCTAAAGAACCTACTTCAAACTCTATAAACNCAACTGCAAACCCCCCAACTCATCAATCAATATGTACATTTTTTTTGGTATTGAATGATGATACCAAGTAGTAGATATAACAGAGCTTCCCACAAACTCTAGTTCTCTCCTTTTACTGCTTTCTTCGCTAGACATGGTATTCTAAAGAACCTACTTCAAACTCTATAAACAAATGAATTATTTCTTTGTTGTTGGTCTGGATTTTGTAACAAACATAAATATATATAATATGTAAATATAAATAAGTAATAAGTAATAATTAATTATGAAGATACATGACATATGAAAGGTCATGTCTCTTATGAAAAGGCACCCCTGCGTGGGTATATATACAAGCCCTGATCCTCATTGTAGCTCATCTCATTATATCATATTCATATCATATTCTTATACATTATTATTAATATATTTAAATGGATTATTATGTATTGTCTTATTTATATTGGATATTTACATAGTGAACCAGGTTGGTTCACCACAGTGGTATCAAAGCTTTGTTTATGATCTTGGCCTTTGGCCACCGGACTTTTGGGTCAATATTGTTGCGCTTGGCAACATCTTTGTATGTCTTTGGCCACTCAAAATTCTTGAATTCTAGGAACTCTGGGTCTTTTACCATAAACTAGGCCTTTGGCCAAATTTCTCAGAAACTATGTTGGAGAAAATACCATTCAACTGCTACCTATATATAAATAAGAATTAAGCACCGAAGAGAATTGTTGTAGAAATACCGAGTACAAGAAGACGAGTCCACTACCAACAAACTGCAATTCATAATTAAAGATTATTTTGCTGCAAATTCGAAGATCAAAGTATTACAATTCTATCAGAAATAAAAACAATTAAAAGCCAAATCGATCAGTGAGCATACGATTTCCAGTCGTACATGTCCAAGTCATATCCGTACGATTAAATTACCACTGCAGAATATTAAAATCCATACTATTGGTTATCGTAACCAAGTTCTGCCATATTGTACAGCTAATTAAAATCCATACTATTGGTTATCGTAACCAAGTTCTGCCATATTGTACAGCTAATTAAAACCATACGAATCCATACGGTCACGTCTTATTAAAACTTGTTTAAATCGTATGAAAAGTTTAAATTAACAAGGAAAAAGTCATAACTCTGGAGGTCATCAATATAAAAGAGGTGACATTTGAGAAAAGATCGTCTCCTTATAACTGTGAGAGGAAATAAGGAGTCATGACCCTACCTTGTGAAATTGTTATGATAGTTGATTTAATTGGAATATTCAAATATTATTTTATTATAATACTAATCAAGAAGTATCTTCCAAAAGAACCAAACGAAGAGTTACCAAAACGTCATAACGAAGAGTTACCAAGGCGTCATATTAAGAGTATTAAGAATTAATAGTCGAAGTACTCATATTGAAGGGAAATCATAAAGTTCAAGTTAAAAAGGATCATAAAGGTTTAAAGTTTTAATAAAAGGGGACATAAAAAGTGTGAAAAGATGTTTTTTATAAATAAAGAAACACTTAAAATTAAAAGGTGAAGATATTTTAAATCAAAAGTAAGGTGTTAATATTTATAAAGGAAAAGTATTGAAAGTTTATTAAGCTATTGGAAGTCTATAAATTTCAAAAGGAAGTTAAAGTGGAACCAAGGCATTAATATCTTATTGAAAAAAATATTTATATATTTATATAAAATATAAGATATATTTATATTTATATAAATTATAAAAGGTAAAAGTATATATATATATATATATATATATATAAAGATATTTAAAAAAAGGTTTTTAAACAAAGTCAAAGTTATAAAAAGGACAATTTGAAAATGACAAAAGTAAGATTTACTTAAGTAGGTTGTCCAATAGTATGTTACGATTTTTCTACATTAAAAGAGATTATGCAAGGAAGAGAGGTTAACATCATTGTCAACTTGGACTATAATGAAAATTACATTAATATTGATTTGGCAAATCAATTATTAATTTCAGAACCGAATATAATTGAAAAGAAAAATATTTTTCAAATTAAGGAGTTACAAGTGAAAATTGACGAATATAAATATATATCTCAACTCTTTGTCAAAACTATGTATAGAGAAGAGTTAGGAATGAGGAGTGCAGAGATACACACAATAGATAATTGTATTACTCACATACATAGGTACATATATAGTTGAACTCATATTCAACTTACCCCAAACATAGCTATGGAGGTTGAGAGAATATCTCAACCACTCCTACAAATCTTCAACCAACCTCTAAATTAATCATTAATTCTAACACTCTCCCTTAATGATTACATTACAAATAAACCACATATTACAATTCTCAAATCACAACATAGATCTCTGTCTGATCTGGTCTTCATCAGCGCCTACACCCACTCTGATGCCTCTGGACTGCGCTCTTTCTCTTCTTCTTCTTCGAGTTTACCATTCAACTCATTTAAAGCATAAACGCTTCAAACCATCATTCATGAACTTGTACAATGGACAATTTGACAACTCGGCTCATCGGGGATTCCGTGATAAAAGATGTCAATTATTGATGCATTCTATGAACATGCCTCCATCTGTCGGATTTTTGCTTTCGGCTATCCTTCAGTGTCTAGAAGAGCAGTTTGGATACGGAATGTCCTCAACATTCAATTATACAAGGTGACTTCCAATAAGAACAGTGGTTCTTGAAACCGGGGCTACCAGCTTATATCAAGATACAAGAGTTCCTACTTTCTTTTACATTAAACACGTAAACATATAAAAACTTTAAACACACCACACATAAATATATATCTATACATAAATATATATATATATATATATATATAGAAAAAGAAAGATAAACCATCTACGGTGGTTTCCATAAGTAGCAATTTCCACTTAGCATTTTTATTGACCCCTCATCACGCGCGCAGCATATTCAACCGCATATTCAATCAAGAGATTATCGTGATCTCAACTATGTTCAACGTGGAAGCCTGCATTGATTTCTTATAGACAAGGCAGCGGCCTTCCAACAAACTAAATCTTTAAAAAATGGCACTTTCACATAAAAAGTAATTGACACTCTTCAATCACTCGATGGACTTCAATTAATGATGGCTTCTTCCACGAATAAGTAACAACTTTCATGCCTTTTTCAAAATGCAGAGATTGTCTCCCTTGTCAGAGAAAGGACGCCTTCCTCATCAGAGCCACCATGCCTCCGCTGCGATCCATTGAAGCTCCTGGTATATACACCGCCAGTAAAGAATTTAGGCAGCAATCTCTTATGCCCAGCGAATCCAACCTCAGCAGATCGTATTTCAACTAACTCGTAGCAAGCTACTTCTTGCGCGGGCTCTTTTCACTGTAACAGATCGGTCAGGAAATAATAGTGGCGGCTAGGCAATGCGAATTTGCACTCTGATGCAGCTCCTCTTACACGCTGCATCAGTTGTCTTCACCAGTGACAGAATCTCCTCCATGCAACGCCTTGAACGGGTTTGCTTCCCACCATAAAATGGCTCATTTGTGCAGATCCTCCAGCCGGCTCTCTATCTCACACTCACGCATAACAACTATGTGGCTTCACATCTCAGAGACAACATATCTGCAGCAGCTCCTTCAACCTTAGCTTAAACAAAACAGAGAATTATCTCTCAGCTACACGGAACACACAAAAATCTTTTTCATTTTCACAACAATTTAACAGAGACTCTATCGCCCTCTCTCCTCAGCTCTGATACCAAATTAGGAATGAGGAGTGCAGAGATACACACAATAGATAATTGTATTACTCACATACATAGGTACATATATAGTTGAACTCAGATTCAACTTACCCCAAACATAGCTATGGAGGTTGAGAGAATATCTCAACAACTCCTACAAATCTTCAACCAACCCCTAAATTAAGCATTAATTCTAACAAGAAGAAATCAACATCATTATGGGGCTACCATGGTTTAAAAGCCTAGGTACCTTTATCTTAAACATGGAAAAAAGGTTTGTGATATTCCCCTATAAGGAGAAGATGATAACATTACAAGACACCACATCGGAGTTAGATTCCGTAACACCAAAGGACTAACGATATCTCAGAAGTGATACTTCAAGAAAATTAAAAAGTAATGCAAATGATGCAAAAAGAATTTGACGAAGTTATCAAGGATAAAAACAAAGAAATTTATCGTTTAAAAGAACAAAGTCAAAAACTACTTACACAGATCAAGAAGTCAAAAGTTTGAAAACAATGTGTTCAAAAGTTGAAACAAGAAAATCAAGATCTCAAGAAGAACCTATCAGAAAAAACCTAAAGAAAATTCTCATTTGAAAAACCTCAATCACAAGCTACTAGAACAAATCAGAAAATTGAAAGAAGAGAAACTTGAAAATCCAGACATTAAAGCTCAAGAAGATGCCAATCCAGTCGAAGAAAAAACATATAGAGATGTTGGAGTACAAACGATGGAAGATTCAAGTAAATTTACTAATCAAAATTCAGCGATTAACAAGGCAACATCGCCGCATGAAGAAAATCATATATCAAAGTCAAAAGAAGAAATTGTTACAAGTATGATAAGGGGAAATCATGTTATGAGAACTCCCTCTCGACATTCAAATCATAAGAGTAGATATATTAACCAGTTAGAATATCAATATTATCCAAAACGAGAACCTTATAAACAACCAGTTTCGCAGAAGATCGAACTAGGGTGGGCAAACTCTTTCACAATTCGATAGTTCTGCTCAACTCTTCGTCACTCGTATCGTTTGGTATCATCAATCTTAACAACACCAAAAACAGAGTCATGCGAAGACATTGCAAGCCAGAACAAAGAAGTAAGCCTCTCCATAAACATGCTTTGAGGACAAATCATTTATAAGGGCAAGGCAATGTAACAAACATAAATATATACAATATGTAAATATAAATAAGTAATAAGTAATTATGAAGAGACATGACATATGAAAGGTCATGTCTCTTATAAAAGGACACCATTGCGTGGGTATATATACAAGCCCTCATCTTCATTGTAGTTGATCTCATTATATCTCATTCATATCATATTCTTATACAGTGTTATTAATATATTTACTATCTTTAAATGGATTATTGTGTATTGTCCTATTTATATTGGATATTTACATAGTGAACCAGGTTGGTTCACCACAGTTTCCCCAGTGGCAGGCAGCAGCAAATTATCTAAACACATTGCAAATTCCATTAACCTTCTCTCCATTTGTTCCATTTATACATTTCACAATCAATTTGCAGTGAACATTCTATAAAACATAAAGTAATTTTAAGTAAACATTCTACTAAACAATATGTAATGCTTATTTGGTTAACTTATTTTGAAGAGACAAAAATACAGTCTACATTCTAAATATTGAAGAAAAAAATTCACCCAACATACCAATTAAAGATGAATATTAATCAATACCCTCAAGTATAATATCTCATAGTTTTGTTTTTTTATACCCTGTTCAAGGGTTCCAAAAACATTAGGAGAGGGATTCACCACAAAAGCTGGTCAGTTCACAGCTAGTAGGTGCCTCTTATCCTAAACTCATCACAAAATCAATTCTTGGTTCTAAATTTTCAGTTACATATAATGGAACTCAACCACCATGTTACCACATTTTACAATGTTGCTACTTGAGGCTACCACTCCTTTTTGTACCATCTTGCAAACGAAAAAGATTATGGAAATTGAGCAACCTTGCTCTAAGTCAATTGGAAGGAATCTAGAACGATATAAATGTTTGACGAACAACAAAAGCAGGGTGTCTCCATCAAAGACTGTAATTAAACCATTTTTATTTTTTCTCACTATTCACAAAAGTGTAATTAAACAAGGATTTCAAACCAAAAATATTGTGTTATTTACGGGGCCATAGGTCCGAACTGTAGAGAATGTATTCTCCGACATATAATCCATCCTTCCACACAGTTGGACAGTCTTACAATAAAGTTCCCAAAATATCACTTAAACACAAAACGATATCAATTTGTACCTCCGAGATGCTTTGATAATTGTTAAAGCTAAACGACATTGTGATCAGGGATAATAAAAATATATCATTTGCTGTGTATTATTGTGCTTTGGGATAATTAAAGCCATATGTTAGTTATTATTTATTTATTTTAAACTCTCCGATACATTAAATTGGAATAGGCAACAAATTTCCACTGGACAAACGATGGTCCACTGGATATGTAGAGTCAAAGTGTAGTGTTATGTTCACAGAATTTCCAGTATTTTAATTACATGTAATATCTTCCCACAATCATTTCTTTATACACAAAGTATAGGAGTGTTTTACACCGACTACACTAAAGTTGTGTTATACTTGCATGACGCAACCTAAGAGTGTAACATTGCATGCCACTCTCTTTATCTCAATCCTACAACTAAATATCTGTTATATGTGATCATATATCCAACAGCCATTGTTTACCAATACACAACTTTCCCGATACATCCGAGAACTTCTTTCACACACATTTACAGAACTGCTCAACCAGCTAAGAACAGGAAAAAGAGGCTCTGGGCAGAATGGGTTCCCGCCTCATGCTTCCCTCCCTGTATCAAGCCTAATAAGAGAAAACCCTGGGTTGAGACAAAGAGTTCAATCATTATCGAATAAATTGCACCCTCTGAACTGAACTGATACAGTTTTGCACAGCATAGAATCTGACAATAAGCATTTTATGCTGCATAGAATCTACCCTGTTCTGCAATGTAGAATGGCACAAGGCCATTGAATCAAAAATGACAAATATGCATGCGGTACGTGAGAAAAACTCGAGAACTACAATTTTGTGTATCTATATACAGTTAAATAAATGCAACATAATGATGCAAATATTCTAAAAAATTGAACTCTGACCTTCAAAAATAGAAATAAGTACTCACTTTTAAAGAAAAACTGACAGAACCCTCCTAAAAAATATGCCACCTCGTCCTGGACCTTGTTCTCTTCTGAATCTTTCAAAGACTCAAAACCCAAGCAACCATCTTTCGTATCTCTTGACAAAAGGTTCGATAGCTGCCACCAAATTTCATCATATTTTATTGCTTTTTCTATTACACAGAAAGCAGTCTGGGAAAATAATTGGCTGCCTTTAGGATTTCACTAGGTACTTCAAGTAGGCAATGATGCCTCTGTCATTAGCTCTCCACTATTTGTTGGGAACCGGAAATATTAATAAATTCTAACCATCCAGTATCATTGAATTACTGATACTCAGATTCTTTGGTTCTATTCATATGTTCACATTTTCGTACCTTGTGAATGCATTTTGCATTAAATCAAGATTTCCAAGGTCAAAACTGTAATTTACATTCTAAAAATGTATGGCAAGGAAAAGAAACAAAGGCAAACCAAATGATGGAAAATTGTTGTTCCCTTGAAAATTCACAGAGAAGAAACCACTTCTAAAATCATGATACAGCTGCAGCACCCTTGTATTCACCAAAGGCCGGCTGTGAAATTAGCCAAGCCAGCTGTGAAATTAGCGGAGTACCCTTTACAGAAATGACAAGACAATCTTCAATATAGAGCCATCATTTACCTTTATTTTCTCGTATTTGCTCAAACCTTTAACAAATAAAGAACTGCTCACATTCCATGAGAATGAGTTACAGAAGCACACCAATAAATTGGCATTATAGAAATAAAGGTAATGAATTCGCAGCACTTCAAAACAACATAGTGATCGGGAAAAAAGTGGATGCACACCAGCTTGCAGAACAAATAAGTCTAATCTGCAGATCACATATGCCACTCATAGTTGAGTACTTGCCATATGTTTCTCTATGAACTTGTCCACCAAGGAACGAATCTGCAAAGCATGACATACAAATTTCTCAAATTAAGTTCATGCACGATATCAATAAAAAACCTTTTTTTTTAAATTCTGTGATGTCAACATGTGAAGCTCAAAGGTAAGAAGATAACAATAACAGACACCCCAACCATGTAGGATAAAAGCAACCAAATTCACATATCCCAGCCATTTATTCCTATGAAAACATTCCCACTCAAAAGAAAAATTATCTTAAACAAAGTTCAGATACAATGCTACTAAAAACAAGTCGGAACCTGCTGATATGGAGGAAATGATAAAAGATAATGTCCATGGCAAGTGAACTCTACTAATAACAGAGCAAGGCAACGAGACTAGAATAACCAATTAACATACAATGAAAAAATGATATTCAATGCATTTGATTCTAATCAGCTGCTCTTTTTCATCCAACAAATACACACCTTATTTCTGCGTTTGCAATCAAGGAACTCGGAAACAGTCATGGCATTCTCTGCTGGTGTGTTATGTTCCATCACCTGGTCAGGATTTACATCAACGTACCACAAATGAGCAAAAGTATTTCGAGAAATATAAAGCACTCCATGGCATTCTACTGGATCCATAAAGGTTGACAGACTGGAAAATTTTCTTCAGATTATAGTATAAACTTCTAAACTTGATGCAATTTCTTAAGAAATATCAAAAAGCCCTAAGAAAGCAGAAAAGTCATATCCTGGAGAAATGATGAACAAACCATGGTCCATAACGCATTTAAATGTCCAATTAGCTATTATATATTCTTGTAATAGTACTCTTCTTCAAGAGAAATGTACATTTAAATGTGATTACCAAAATGAGCAAGAAAAATGTGATTATTATCCTACCTTGATAGTACTCTTCTTCATGATAGATTTGTACCCATCTCTGTCGATTTTCTTGGTCTTATACAATGGCATGAGCAATGATGCTATATAATCCGTGATACCCTTTTTTATATGTTCTGCCCCTCTGGTTTCATCTTTATGGCCATTTTTAGTACTAGGTGATCCTCTGTTTGATCCAGCTTCGGCAACCCCTTTATCATCATTGACATGTCTTGCCTTGCCAATACATAGTTGCTCAATCTTACCAGAACATTTCTCATTCAATTTCTGAATACTTTGATCAAAAACTTCTGAATGTGATCCTAATGAATATGGTTGTTTAGCTCTACTGTCAGGGATCTTTACTCCAGTAACGCTACCAGAATTCTGAACTCGACTTTTCGTTGATTTACTGTCAACCGCCCCTGTTTCGGCCGACCGCTCCTTAAGGTCAGAATGACTATCAACATCATTTGATTGGCTTCTCTGTTTCTTGTTTGAATCAGTTGGGGGCAAAACATTTCCACTTCCAAAATCTGAACCTGCTAATCTAGAACTATCTAAATTACCACAAGTAGCAGCAAAATCTACTGACCAATTCCTCACTCTACAGCTTCTAGAATCTATTTCAGAAGAACAATCCTGCTTCCCAAGCACTCCACCAGACCATTTCCTCTTTCTGACATCGGAATCCTCCTTTTGTACATATTGTTCACGCCTGGCAAACTTGTGAAACGATGGTATCTTAGGAAGTTCTCGGAAGGTACTGCATTCCGCTTCTGATGTTGCATATGCCTGTAAAAAATATATAATTTTATAAATGCAATAGAGTACTCAGAGAGGAAAACTAAATGACTGGATATTAATGATAAAGCAGTTGTACAAAATTCTCTCCAAAAATAAAAATAAAAGGCATTCCTGGGGTGGTAAATATAAAACTCCCATGTACAAGAGAACAGACCAGCAAAACAAACCTCAGCAGCAGCTGCAGCAGCAGCTCGAGCCGCTTCTTCGGCAGCAATAGCTGCAGCTTCTAATTCAGAGAGGGCACAGTCCTCAGACTTTTTGGGTTGGCCTTGATCAGAGGTTTGAGCCACGACAGAATTTGCTTCCTTTTTCAGTTCACTTCCATCTTCTACCTGCACAGAGTGCAATGCCAGATTCTTGTTGATTGGAGTAGAGGGGGGCTGATCTGTATTTCCCTTCACATCATTGACTACCGTGGCAGAAGGTTTCCCACTGCTTTGTTCTTTAGATTTTACTTTTACTGCATCTGACGAACTGGGGTTAGGAGCAGATCCGTGCAACTGCTTGAGTTTGAAACCTCCATTTGCTTTCTCCTTTCGAAATACTTCAATCCACATTTTTACCAGCTGACTAGCTACAGCACGAATATCACGGCTTGTATGCACACAAACTTTCTCCTTGACTGTTCTTCCAATACCTATAAAACAAAATACAATGAGATATAAAAAAGAAAAAGACAACATTTTGCAAAATCGGCCATGCACCTAAAACACTAGTTTCCCACACATACACAATGAATAAGAAGCAAACACTCCTGACATATTAAATAAGTAATGTATCTATATCAAGTGAGCTTACATCATGTAAGTAGAGCATTGTATAACATCTATGCCACATATATGGTTCCAAATAAAGGACAATATCTATTCGAGTTTAAGCTAGACATGGAAAATGGTACATGGCTGGACAATGGCAAGGGGACCTAATGCATATTAAAAGAAACACAAGAAATTGACAGATAAACTGCAAGCAGCTCAAAAATAATAGAAGATATCAAAATGAGAGAGCAGTCCCACAACAGTACAAATATTCCCAGCCAATATATATCCTACTTTGTCTCCCTCAAAAACGATATGGTCTTCTCTCTCTGGTCAACCCTGAATTGGCTTTCCCTTAACAACTGACAAATTCAGGGCTTGCAAATTCTAGCTAACTCGAACTTTGCCAGAATGCCAGATTTCATAGGCTTTATGCAGTCCACTCCTCTCTTGTCACTTGACCAACAATAAAATAACAACAGCTGAGAGACCAATAGTTTATACTATTTATAAGGGAAGATTATCTATGGATGGAACGCACTGTCTGCGGGAAACAGCATGCAGAGCATAACAAGCAAATGCAACAGGCATAGTACAGACAACGCAACATACAACAACCAGTACACAAGATGCACAAAAATGAAGAGTGCAACACACAACAACCAGAACAGAGGATGCACAAAAATGCAATGCAACACACAACAACCAGTACACAGGATGCACAAAAATGCAGAGTGCATCAAACAGCGTAACATAGAGAAAGATTAAGCTGCAAAACAAAGTGTCCAGCTCATGGCATGTAAAAGAAGTTGTGCACACATAAAGAAAGGAGTCACACGCAACCACAGTGTGGAGCACAAGAGAAGTTCTCGCAATCACAAACAACACGGTGCAAGAACAGAGTTCAGCATGCAACATCAAGCTGCACAAGATGGTTGCACAATAGGCTTTGCAACTCTACAAACCATGGAATAGCAGAGTTCTGCAGATGACATCACAGGCAATGTTACATTTATCGTTATCGGGAATTTATCGCTGGGGGTCTGGAAAATAAATTATCGGCAATATCGGGGAAATTATCGGGAAACTTGAAAAAATACAAAAATAATCAATTTTTTTCAATTTTTTAAACTTCTAAAGCAAAAACATCAAACAAACACATTGCTACATAAATATGAAAATAAAACTGATATATAAGATGTGTAAGATGCCAAGTGCTACATCAATCATCGATACTGAAAT
The DNA here is from genome assembly GCA_010110895.2 of Picea sitchensis. Lineage (NCBI taxonomy): Eukaryota > Viridiplantae > Streptophyta > Pinopsida > Pinales > Pinaceae > Picea > Picea sitchensis. Next base: position 125,604 of record SNQJ01S0030232.1, on the reverse strand, counting down.
ATGATATCTATCCTAAGTCATAAGTCCTGACAGGATAATACAAAATCCCAACGAAACAAAAATAAATGTATCTCATGAGATGATCATCATGAGGCATCTAGATACTATAAGGATAATCATAATGTAAGATTCTAAGAAGGTGTGGCTGAGAATTAGGTTTCCCCTGCCCCTGGGCCCTGAGTAGCTTGCAGTTCCCTTGTGGTTCCTCAATTCTTCCCAGTAATATCAAGAATTGAATTCTTTGCAATAAGGACAACATCTGGGGTAACTACAGGGCAAATTTCCACTTCATGCCCTGGGATTTTGGCAAGGTGGTATTTCAAGCGGTTGATTCCGCCATACATTTCCTTTCCACATAGCTTGCAACTCAGCTTTGTTCTATTATGACCCTCATAGGGTTCACCATACTCCCACATTGAATCCATTGGCTTTGCCATTTTGTTGAGAACTGATTAAATCTTTAAAATTTAAACCTACAGCACAAAACAAATGGGGAAATTCAAAATACAGATCCACGAAACACTTAAAGAATGTTGCAATTAAAATAACATAGCTACATAAGTGTTAAATCTCCCATAAAAAATGGCAAGAAGAGGCATATCTAATGGTCATTGCAAACCCTATACTAAATCTTGAAAAACAAAGAAAATGAAGGCATAATGTTTTTAGCATACCTGGGAATATGGATATGGTAGATTTGAGTAGATCCCTACTCCACAAATGTTTAGTTGATGGAAATGAAAACTATAGATTTCCCCTTGTTTGGTTGATGGAAAATGGTCACAATATCCTCAGAGCTCAATCCCCCTTAGCACCATTTGCAAAATGACGTTTAAAAACCAAAAATCGCAACTTAAACCGGACGGAAAAAGAGCAGGCGATAAATTCAATCATCTCACGATAATTTCCTCAATTATCGCGATAAATTCAAAAGGTCAAATTATCACGATAATTATCAGCAATATTATTGCCAAGGTAGGTTTTGGCGATATTATCACGATAATTTTGATAATATCGTGATAAGTGTAACTATGATCACAAGGCTTTCCTGTCTGCATGCAGCAATTTGCATTGGATTAAAGGCACCGTACCATATGCCACCATGCATATAAGCCTCGCAGAAAAGGACAACGACTAGTAATGGCCTCAAAGCAGATCAAAAAGTGTATGAGGAATGGATAATATTGTAATTATCAAATCTGTGCAAGTATTATAACTAACTTGTACTTGATATTGTACTAGTGTAAATGTCAAGTTTGAAAATCCAAGTTGGGTTTTTTGGGTCCAGCGCTGTTTAGTCAAGTTCGGTCTCTTGAGGGATTCTGATCTAGTAGCTTGATACAATTCTAATTTCTACCCAGCACCAATGTAACAAGCTATTCCATGAATAGAAAGTAATCCATTGTTAAGTTCTATACACTTTCCACCTAATGCACAGCACATTGTGGGAATAGCACAACATCCAAAGAGCAAGTCAGACGAAGTGGCAAATAGAGTCTAGAACGAGTTTATACCTATCAGTCTTTGAGGATAGTGTTCAACTGTTTAAAAAATCCCTTTCGTACACAGAAAAGGGCACATGGAAAGCAAAGCAATGGCAAACTAACACAAGTAAACAAGCTAACCCAAAAATCTGGATCAAAGATTTATGCTGGGTAAAACCATGGTTATGATTTTTCAAGGATCGAAGAATGTCCTCTCAAAGTACCACTTCTACTTCCTGGGAGTGGAGATCAAGAACACCAGTGACCACAGATTACACATACTTAGGAGTTTAATGCTTGGGGCCTAGATTTGGTTTGAGGAAGGCTCTCCAGCTCCAGATCAACAAGGACTATGTCTCCATCGCTCTTCCCCAGTGACGGTGATTTCAAAACAATTTAAGGACATATCGTCCAAGATGGACCTCATGGGCAGCATTATCAAGCCAACGGTTCTGTACAGCTCTGAGGTTAGGGACCTAGTCTGTGAGAGTCTGATGGGACCACAACAGATAGAGTTTAGGTCCTCATGCTTCACTGCATTATCAGCAAACAGCAAGAGGACAGTTCCCCAGAAAATCACTCAAGCAGCATTTGCAGGCCACCCCTCTACCAGAATGTGACCATTTTTGCACTGGTTTCTCTTATGCATAGTGTTCAGAGCTTTGCTGATTCAACCACTGTCCTTACCTTGCACACTGCTCCTCGAAGGCTATTGCCTCAACCAGTCCTCCTGGACAGGTTCGTTGTTGATTTGCGGAGGTCACATGTCTACTACAGTGAATTGGTATCTCGATGGACAGCCTCCCCCCATTCAGATATTCCCTTGTTGCCCCTGGTCACCTCTTGCTGACTCACCAGGAGTTGAATAGGACTATTTGAGAGGGCATTTATATGCAGTATATGTGTTCAAGTTAATTGGATCACCACCTCCCCCAAGGCAAGCTAAATCCCAAAATGCCCTTCTATGCAGAGCACTTCCATGGAGCCGAGGGACGGCCTCATTGTTTGACTGCCTTACAAGCTTCGTCACTGAATGCATGCCCTTAAGATCCCACTAGTCCTGTTCTAGGTCGATTCACAATGGATTTGGGTCAAATCCAATCAACATATTACACAAGCAGACAAGATCTACCAGCGCTGCCATCTTCAGGAGACAAAGACAAAAGAGCACTTCATTTTTGACTCCCCCATCTACTATGAGGTCCATGGTTGATATTACTGCCTTTTCAAGGAGTCCCAGAACTCCCTCTCCACCTTCTGTCGGTATCCAGACCAATGGTGTTGTTGAGATTTGGGTACCTTGGAAAGTGGTCCCCTTGTGTTTGTGAGTCTTTAAACACAAAGGGGGAGACTATTACCCTCATTACTTTACTTTATGTTCTAATTTCACTTTGACTTAGGAGTTTAAGTCAAAAGTGAAATATGTCACTAAGTCATTAAAGTGACATTTAATTCGCTTTGTGGATGAGTTAAAGGACATGAGGCAAACTAAGGAAAGTGGGTTTCCTAAGTGAGATTTTAGGATTAAATCTCACCCATTGATTAGACATGGCTAGATTGGATCTAGGCCATTGATCTTTTATGGTTTGGCCAAAGAGAGGCTAAAGTAGGGAATAGGGCAAAGATGAGACTCATTCTTCACTTGAGAGGAGAGGAGAGGAGAAGGAGGAGAGCTCTTGCGCGCATATCTTGAGGAGGAGAAGGCACATGAGGTCAAGGGTTTGGGAGGAGCCATAGCTTGGGTCTAGTTCACCATGGAGTATGGGATACTTCTTGTGTGAGGGCGCATACATCTAGAGAGGGGCACAAGTGCTTGTGGAGGGGCACATTCTCGACAGAGGAGAGGCCCATCAAGCAGAGGAGAGGCGCACTCTATGTGAGATGGAGGGCACATGGCAAGGGAGGGCGCACACTATTGTTGAGTTTTTGCTTGAGGAGGGGTGCACATGAGCTAAGTGCGCACCATCACTTTGAAGGGAGGCACTCCTGAGAGGAGGGAGCTTCAACAAGGGCAAGGCAAGGGTTTAAACTTTAAAGGCACAAGCAAAGGCAAGGTCAAAGCAAGAGGCAAAGAAAGAGATCCAAGGGTTAGCTAAGGTAGAGGGGCGCACCAAGGCAAAGGATGACTAGCTTCAAGAGGCTAGTAAGAACATCTTCAAGGGACTCCAAGGCTTCTGAGAAGGTTTGCTATTGTACCAGGTTCACTTGTATATGTTTTCCGTGTTGTACTTTTTGCTTTCAGGCCTTCTATATACATCTACTCCAAACTGGTTTTCCCCATGGGGGTTTTTCCAAGGTCATGTTGACCAAAAACTTATGTGTCAATTTTATGCATGCTTAGAAGTGTAGATCAGCATTTAGAGTTGTAAAGATTGAGAGTGTTATGTGTTTTTTGAGTATTATTGTATGTGCTAATCATTGGTATGAAAACAGTTGCAAGGGCATCTCAAAAGGACACTTAACCACAAAAATTATCAGCAGAAAGTTACTAAACAGTTTGCTGTCCTAAAAGGCAGCAAAGGACAGTTTTGGAAGTTCAAACTTAGAGCTAAAATCTGATCAAAGACAGATCAGTTTTAGCAGCCTGATAGTACCTCGTTTCTCTTCAGGAGGGAGGCCCTTGGACTCCGATCTCACACTCCAACCACCCCCCCTACCCCACTCTGATTTGACACTACCAGGGTGATTACATCTCTCTTTCCAGTGATCCCAGCTGAAAGGGACACCACGAGGCAGGCAGCCAGCAGCTCCATATCAAACACCAGATCTATGAGGCCCCAGGAGGCTCTGCTGTTCCAACTGCGAGACCCTTACAGAGTTTTCATATCAGATCCCAAGATAGTTTACACAGCACCAACAAACAATCAACTACCTCCAAATCTCAGCAGTGGGTTGTGTCGTCTAGACAGCGAGACACACGACAGACCAGCTCTTCTAGGTCTTCAGGCCAGTCATCTATCAGGAGTTTCTTTTGTACAGCCCTGGATGTTAAGAGATATACAGATACTGAGATTCTTAGCTTGGACGAGGGAAGACGTCCCTCCTCTTCATTCTCACGCGACAGTATCAGGGGGCATTGAGGTTCCCCTCCAAGAACTCCCAGGCGAAGCATTCTTTCTCCCACGGCTTTGGTTCTCAGCAGTGCTAGCACTTTTATGGCGGCACTACTTTGTATTCTGCACTTTGATTTTAGACTCCAGGATATCTGAGCCTCAAAACAATATTTACCATAATGAAATAATCAAAGAGCAGCTGGAAAGAATAAAAAATTACTCAGCATCTTCACAAAGACATGTGTAAGATGAAAAATGCAAATTTCGCCAGTAGGTGAATAAAATACCAATGATGATAAAATGCACTGGTATTTAACATTTGTGCTCAATATCAATCTATTATAATATGTATTTAACATTAATGCATGATGTTTGAGTGGTCTCACCATAATATTTATCAGAAAATAATACGAGATCCGATCCATTGAAAAAAATATGGAATTACTATGCAACTTTATGATTTATCAGAGTTGGCCCTCACATCAAGTTAATTGCCAGATTTGATTCTTCTATGCCTTCCATAATGTAAGGGTGTTCAACATCTGTGTTTGATATCTCTCTCAAATCTAATGTTATCTTACATTTGTCCCTTGTGAATGATATCTGAGCCTCGGAACAATATTTACCATAATAAACTAATAAAAGAGCAGCTGTGAAGAACAAAAAAATACTCAGCAGCTTCAAAAAGACATGTAAGCATCCACAGTAGTGTGATCTAGCAGTAGGCAGGAAGGTGATTGGGCTTGTATTAACACAGAGACCTGGGTTCAACCCCCCCGGCGTGGGTGTCGATGAGGCCAGGTGCAAATCCTGGTCGACTTTGATGGCATAGATATGTTCCTGATAGAGCAGTAGCTTAGCCAAAGAGATTCTATAAGATGTATTTCTCAAAAAAAAAGACATGTAAGCTAAAAAATACTAATTTTACCGGTAGGTGCATAAAACACAAATTATGATACAACGCACCAGTATTTGACATTTGTGCTGGATATCGATCTCTCGATAATATTTATTTTAACAGTAATGCATGATATCTGAGTCTCATCATAATATTTTAATTTATAGAAAATAATAAAACAGCAGTTGAAAAAAATATCATTATTATTATTAGGTACAAGCTTAAAAACACATATTTATAAAACACAAATTATGATGTAAGTTATAACACATTATCAATTGCTTATGGAACAGGCCCAAACAAAAAATAGCTAAGGAAGCTTAAAATAAGCGCAAGAAATAAACAGCTCAAAACCATTAGTAATCATCAAAAAAGAGGGCGGCCCAAAAACATTCCAAATACTCTTAGTCACACATATCGTAAATACTAAATATACAAATAAAGAAAACCTTCCAACCAATTGATGATGGATGTTCCTATTTTATCTCCTTCAAAAACAATATGCAAAGGTTTTTCTCTCTGTCCAGACTTGAATTGGCCTTCCTTTAACAAAAGAAACCCAGGGTTACAATTCTTGCTAACAGTTTTGCTGCAGCTAGAAACCTTGCCAGACCCCAAAATTTTCTTAGGCTCCCTTCTCCAATACAGTCTTCCCTTCTTGACCAACTGAGAAAAACAACATAACCATGGCTTCCTATATCTTCTTGGAAAATAAATACACCTTTATGAAGCCATTTTTACACGCCCTATATTAAGAAGACAATATCAAGAGAATAATGAATTGTGATGGAAATTACTTTAAAAATTTCGAGAATATTTTCAAAAGCATCTATGAGGAAAATTGTGCGAATCATCAAAATCAAATGGAACCATGTTAAAATAAAGATTTTTTAAAGCATAGTATAAGACCCCTTTACCTTCTTACATCAAACCCAATCCTTTAGGGGTCATATGATGTTCCTAAAACAAAATATTAAAATAAGCCAACTTCTTTAAGCAAAATTGTTTTACAAAGCACAGTAAAACTCCTTTGCCTCATAGAAAGTTTACAACAGAACCCTTGGAAAATCATACAATGTTCCTAAAACAAAATATTAGGAAAGCCAAACATTTTCAAACCTAATTTGTTGAAGTATGGCCTAGATGATCAACCATCCTTGATGTTGAGTCAGACGGGTTCAAGAAATTTACTGGAACTGAGTACAACTTATGATGAATCAATGACTTATCAAAATTCCCAGCCAAAACCTGCCTAGTGCCAATCATGGTAAGATCCATAACAAGAAACAGCATTTTAGAACCCTGCAAACTGAAGGGAATCTCCTTTCTCAGCACTGAATCTACCGTGCGGGTCCTACCTTGATTGACATCCGGCAGGGATGGGAATATGAATTGACCACATCTGCTCATCCTCACATTCATACATCAAATTCCTACCAAGGTCTGGAACCCTGCTGTGTCTACATCACAATCACTATTAGACACTGATTCTGTTATTCCAGTTGACTTACGTGAGAAATGAACTGCTTTAATATAGTATTTTATGGATTATTTCCCTCATAATCAGCTAGTTGTAGATGAACCGGGTACGGGGATCCAAATGTACAATAAAAACACAATCAGTGCATAGCTTCTTAAGCTGTCTTTGACTATAGAAAGATGGTCCAAATTGATGCAAATTGGATAGACAAAGAAATTATACCCCGAGAATAAGCAGATGACAAAAATCACTACATTGAAGCACCCTGGGAAAAGTGAACGAGTCAATCGTGAACACAAATTTAAAGTATCAACAAAAGGTTTGGGGAGAATGCCTAAATTCTAACTAGTTCTCATCTTTGGAAAATTGTTTGTGTACCTATAATAAAACGGGACCATGAATTTACACATAAATATGTGCCAATGGTAGTAGTAACTTAGTAAGTACGCCCATATAGATTATTCACCATTGATATAACTGGGTCAAAAGACAAAGCAAGTATTGGCATATAATTTGCAAGAAGAATACAGTAAAGGCAATCAACAAAATGTAGCGGAAAATGTTGCTTCATTGCACCTTTAACCAAGGATTCAACTTGATAGCATCCATGAACCTTGTGTAGCTGAAATGCTCTTCCTGCAACCTAAATTGAACTGACCCCTTAACATCTACAAAATGCATGCTAGAACATGAACATTCAGCACAACAGAATAAAATCCTTAATTATCTACAGTTCTCATGTCACTTTCATTAGAAAAGACAAATCATTTGGTAAAAACTGCTGAACAACCACAAGCGACAAAATGGCAAAAACAAGTAAAACGACAATAAAATGCAAGTACAAAGGAGCAATACTAAAAGTAAATAGCAGAAATATCCAAACCTCATGTCTCCTGAAAGCTAAAACTTTGAAGTTTTAAATATGGAAAAACAACTTCCTAAATATTACACCGAAGATAACATTAAAAACACTTCAAAATCAAGAACATTATGAAGTTAAGAACCGGGTTTTAAAGTTATTCTATGGCACAATATACTAATTTCTTACAAGTTATAGCCTCTTAAAGAAACAGTCTCACAGTTCACTTGTTATGACAGGCAAAATTCAGCCCAGAATATAATGAATCGAATACAAACTTTCCTCTTAACTGTAAAATCAAGCATCAAACTTTCCTTGGTCATTTCTCAAAAAAGCATTGCTTGAACATAAACAAATTTATATGTGCATTTAAAACATCCAAGGGGTCTAGGATCAGCTATATTGTTAAAACAAAAACATAAGAAAAAAGAGAAAGAAGAATGAAGATGTGTGGCGAGGTCTCAGTGTCTTTACCAGATTGACGTACTGCAAGCATATCAGTTGAAACAATCAGTAGCAACCGTACACAGTGGCGCAAGAGTTGTGTTCCATCTTTGCCCATAGAATCCTGTTTGCCACATGCAAAAGGAAAAATTAGAAATTCCCTTAGTCCACTACAACAGAAAGTTGCATTCTTCATCCATGTTTCTTTCTAATATTTTTTCAACAACACCTTTAATGTCATAAATAAATGAAGAACCAAGTACAATTACAGTTATCTAAAAATTTGACTTGTTTAGGATTTCGAACTACTCTAATCTTGAGCATCAAGTACAAACTTAAAACAGATTTACAATGACAAGCTGCACGAGGCTTATATCCTTGAATAAAAATACTGATAATATCTGATAAGACTTTTAGACTAGACGAATACAGAGATCATAAATCAAAAGTTCCTAAATTCACAAACCATGCTAGTTTAATACAAACTGGTGGTATATTTTCCTGATAAAATTCAACTCAGTTAGAAAATAGGGAACTTCTGAAGAGAGAATGAGAGCAACTTAATGCTGCAGATAAAAACCGTCCAACACTGCCCTCGGAGTTAATTAGAGGAAAGTCAATGCATAACAAATAACAAAGAGGCATTCAATTAGTCATGTATAAATAATGGAACGCCAATGTTCATACCATAATCTCTGGTATAAGAAAGAGGAAATGAAATGACAAGGTATAATCCTTGATAATTGATTTCAAATCCATTAGATGAAATTGTAAGAAAACGTTCAGGAAAATGCATTTAGCATACCAGGATCCATTTGTTGAGAATGCTAAGCCCTTCTTTTGTGCCAGCAAAGGACTTCACAGCAGCAGCAGGTAGCTGCAGTATCTTCTTTGCTAAACATAGACGCCCAGCTGTTGTCTTTGCACTTCCAAACATGTCTTGAAGTAAAGCATCTTTGCTCAAAGGCTTTTGTTCCCCATCAAGAGATCCTTTGCAAAGAACACTGGAAAGCTCTCCTGCATCAAGTCTCTTCACCATATCCCTGACTTCATTTCTTTCACAATCAGAATGCCTTTGTGCAGCAGCCATAACCTCAGCCTCTGCCATGGAGTCCTCTCTATTTTCCAGAATGTCAATGATTCGGACAGCTTCTCGAAGACCACTCATCAATGCACCACCAACAGTATCTGGATGCTCTTTACAGGTTGCCTCCCCAGCAAAGAATAGACAGTTTTCTACAGGCCTGCCCAATATATCATAGTCCTCTCCAGAAGCACCAACAGCAACATAAGAGTAAGTACCCCTACTGAATGGGTCACCACCCCAGTTTGTAGCAACAGATGCAACAGGGTCTGGTACAGNAAAGAATAGACAGTTTTCTACAGGCCTGCCCAATATATCATAGTCCTCTCCAGAAGCACCAACAGCAACATAAGAGTAAGTACCCCTACTGAATGGGTCACCACCCCAGTTTGTAGCAACAGATGCAACAGGGTCTGGTACAGAAGTTTCTCCGAAGAGCTTTCGGAGGATCATGATTGCATGTTTAACATGATCAGAGGTTTCTAAATTCTTGCCATCGATTGCAGCCTTTCCAACTACAAGAGCAATCAGAACTGGTGCACCAACTGTTTTCTTCAGATTCCAAAACATAAAACACCGACCTCGTAAGTCTGTGCTCTCTGCAGTTGCCCCAAAATAATCCACACTCTCATCCCAAAAAATCTTGGGGAATTCCATGATTACCTTGTTCAGGACACCAAATCCAAGTTGTTGAATGGAGGCTAATTTCCAATCCGGAAGAGCTGGTGAAAACTTGATTGCATTTGCTTTCAAGCAACCAAGGGGTACAGTTATCAGAACTGCATCACCAACAAACTCCTGTTTATTCTCAGTCCAAACTTTGACCTCTCCCTCTATTCCACCTTTTGACTTTGAGTCCTTCATAGAGTATGAAATCTCTGTTACAACATGACCTAGCTGAATATTAAGACCTTCGGCTAATGCCTCCATAACAGTGCTATAACCTCCTTTAATCATACAATGAGCTCCTCCAAAACCTCCATAAGCATCATCCTGATTCCAGTAAGGAAGTGAAACCCGACTAAGTTCTGCTGCACAGCCATACTCCAAATTAGCAAAATGCCAATCCATAACTCGTCGCTCAAGCGGACTGAGGCTCTGCTGTTCCATGCTAGAATTGTCTGACAAATTTAGTTTATCAGGTTCAGATTCCATGTTAATTCCATTTTCCATACCTGCGACTATTGAAACGTTATTTTCAGAAACTGCCTTTAAGCCAGAATCAACTGTTGCACTCAGTACCTCTAATGGTCCCACTGAGGAATCTCGAATGGTGCTTCGACTATCAGGATCGTTAAGAAGAGTTTTACTACTTGCCAACTCTGAGCCAGTAGAGCTTGACCGAGCAATGCGTCGCCTTTTCAGAGCATACTCTAACCCTTCGTCCAGAGACATGCGCATTGCTACATCTCCATTCTGAGCAACAAGCATCACCATATCATCAAGCAGGCTGTTATACTCTGCTTCAAGTGCCTCATCTAAGGTGGCAGGAACTTTCTGACCAGTAACAGAATCATACAGAGGGCAGTCACTGTTTAGCACTGTCAACTCGAGGCCAAGCTGTGTACAAAGCAATGCAGATGGATCTGGTCTTCTTTCTGTTGCCACATCTGCCTCAACACCAGTAATAATGCTAGCACCTAGATCCACTGGCACTGAAAGTGCTGAATGATCTGTATAAACTCTTCCACCTACCCTATCTCGTGCTTCCAAAACAGTCACATGACAATTTAGCCGCTGCAAATGCCTAGCAGCTGATAGCCCAGCAGGACCTGCACCAATAACAATTATCCTTTTCCGACTTTCTAAAACAGAATTTGCATCATTGGCCTCTGATACTGCATTTAACTTTGCTTCCTGTTTATCAGTTTGTAAGTCCATTTGCAAATCATGTTTACGAAGATTATGCAAAACTTTTGCACTGTCAATATCACTAAACTCATCTTCACCATAAGAATTTTTTATCTGGTCCAAAGCAGAATGAACTTTGACCAGTGGATCCACTTCAAATTTTACTCCATGATCCTTTCCTAAAAAAACTTCATCTTCAGTCCCACCAGAGCCAGAAGTGTCCCTCGTTCCTATCTCCTCATTGTCTTTGCGGGCCACAGCAGATTCAATGTCAACCTCAGTTTTCACAACAGAGATTATTGCAGCCTCCGCAGTTGAATTCTCTGCTGTGTGTGGTGCAACCACTGGGATTTCGTCTATTTCCATAAGAGCAAGACCACATTCTTCAGAATCCTTTTTATCTGATTCTGTTGACCCAGAACAGTTCTCTGCAAGTTTGTTTCTCTTCACATCTTCCACATTAAGAAGCAATATTTGGTTTTCACCTTCTACCTGAATTTGATTCTGCGCAGGTGAAAGGTTTTCCTCAGAAACCTTAATCTGACCAAGAATAAAAGCAACCTCCTCTTCTGCATCAGCCACTTTGTCTCCACAGTTTTCTGTCTGCATACTTTCTTTTGAAAGCTTCAGCTTTGGCTCAAAGTCATCTTTAGTTTTTGGTTTTTTCACTGCAACACCAACATTTATATATCCCTGCAGCAGTAATCGTGCACACTGTGAGCCAAAAGTTTTCTTCTAATAGATTTATCATTTTCAAGGTTATAACAGACATCTGGAAATGAAAAGTTGTTAAAAATGTGAAATAGAAGTGTCACATGACAGCCATACAAAGTGAGTAATACCCAACATACCTACTTTCTGATAAATAATGGACCAACTAATCCCGTATTTTTCAAAGTACTACCAACTATTACTAACATTGTCTGTGTAGATGAAGCACCAGCATTACATAAACTAAATCAGTGCAATGTTAAAAGGGAAAAACTCTTTCCAAAAAAAACAAACGCAAAAACTCAAGCAGAACCCAGCAAATTAATGAATGTTGTTAATTTTGCAATATTTTTTTAATCCCAATCACAAAATATATATTAAACCCTATCAAACACTTCAAAAAATGAATTGTGGCAAATTGCAATAAATGAAATGAAAGATTAATTAGACTGTTACTTAAGTTTCAATCTTTCATCACTCCCAGAATAAATGCGGATGGCAGTTAATTAGTTGTCAACGTGTAAAAATAACAATAAGAGGAAGAAAAGAGAACTTAAACTTGGCATGTAGATCAATAACATATAAACTGCAAATGAGAACTATGACATACTTTTCACTCCATTATTACCCTAACTACAGATCAAAAAAATTGTTCACAAAAAATGATGAGTCTCTGACTAAATACAAACTAAAATCTGGCATGCCCACTGTAGAGAAATAATACTTACATGATAATCTAAAAATTTGTAGACATCACGAATGAGAGCATCTCGCGGTGATTCGTCTGGCAAAGGAGTAGAACTTACTCCACAATCTGACAGTGGCAAGATGCGGCGTACATCTTTGCCCCAAAGCCACAAGATTGAATTCCTGCAATGTTACCATAAAATACTTCATTAACGACTACCAAACATGCAACTGATTTGAAATAAGACAGAAATGCAGTAAGTTTGTCAAGATTTCTGCCATAGATCAAAGAAGAAAATATTTTTCAAATAACTAATATTAAATAAGATGACATCAAAAAGTAATAATGGTAGGAAATATAGTATGTTCATAAGCTAACCTCTCAGTTTGTCAATTGGGGGTCTGGCTTGGGTGGTTGAGAGGAAGAATTGTTACTCTCCCCACCCAGATTCAAATCCCACATGTGACATGTTTGTTCTTCTTGAGCCAATTGTCGATTGAGGCTCTTCGTGAGCCATGAGGAATCTCACCCTTGCTTACAGGAGGGTGAGGTGAGTACTTATATGTTAAAAAAAAGGTTAACCTCTTGGTTCAGCACAAGGGTGGCAGATCCTACTTGAAAACCCCTTCCCACTTGTTCAGATCCTACTTGAAAACAAGCATGTCTGGTTTTTCTTTGATTTGACATTTGCTTCTCCAACTAACAATTTCCATGATGCAATATGTCAATATGTCTTAGGGAACCAATAAAAGAAATTAACAAGCTGTCAGCTGACATAAACAACATATACATATAATAACATCAAACTATAATGGAGACTTTCTTCTTATCAGTTCATGGTAAGAAAGAAATTATATCGATGTCCACAAATGATAAAATTAGGTCAAGGGGACTCAGAAGTACATCAAGCAACACTATCAATTTGAAACTAGCCATAGTCCTGCAACTGTATACAAACTCTCTACCATTCCAGTCTCCCAACTGACCTTGACCCCCAATTCATGTTAACCCATACAACCGCCCTTTATGATATTCCCAGGCAACCTCTTACTCTAGCCACATCCACCCCATCCTCGTGCCATGTGTTCTTTTATACTGATATCCAGCGAACAATTTGGGAGATGAATACCAACATAGCTGCAGATGAGAAGGGCTTCTAGGCTGAGTTTTTCAAACCTGGTATACATTCTCTTGTTGATTACATCGCTGAATTATTTAACCATGTGGTATGCTCAGGGTTCCCACAAACATGGTCCCACCATACTATCCACCTGATTCACAAATCAGGTTCCAAGGATGATCCAAACAACTAAAAGACTAAGTAACAAGACACATCCCTTAGGGGAGCCGTGTCCGTATCCTGCCTGTCGGACACATGGCATCCTAGGACAGGTGTCCAACACATGTTTGGCACATGTCCTAAAACAAGGCACATACCAAACATGTGTCAGACACATGCCCTAGGCGTGTCCGACACCAAGGCATGAAAAAGACCCATGGGGACTCTTAAAAAGCAATTTTTCCTGGACAAAAATGTGGGATGCGTTTCCTGATGATATGGGCTTGGACACCAATGTTGAGTTGGCATTAGCCAACTTGGATCTTAGTGAACCAGTGCTAGAGCCGGTCACTTTTCATGATGGTGATCCTCTTGAAGGTCAGCCTCCACACCAGCAGATGCAGATCTTGGACTGGCAGTGGATATAATGGAGGACAAAGAGGAGGATGGAGGAGAGAGAAGTGGCAGTGGTGGTGACTTTGATGATTCTGACGTGAAGGAGGACTACTGACAGTAAAAAGATATGAAATTCTTCCATCTACAGTTCTAGTATTCACCCTATTTTGTATTTGCCATTAGCATTCCCACCTATAGTATCAGTCACTCAGTCTCTATGTAATACATTTTGATTTTGATGACATCAAAAGACTTAATGAGAAAACTGCCTTTTATGGTTCTAACTTCTAAACTTCAATTTCACAACATATGTGTATTGAATATTCTAATTCCCTGTGTTTGATCATCATTGATGTAGTAACTATTTGTATCAATATTTTGTAAATGTTCTAGTTTCTAAAAACTTTAGATCTTTATGTCTATATTTCATTTTTTTATTTGTAATTTGTAATTTTTTAATATATATATATAACGTGTCCCCCCATGTCTTGTTTCCAAGGTCGACTTGTCCCATGTCAAATACTCGTATCCACGTGCCCTTTGTGTCCCCTGTCCTCGTGTCATGTGACTTATCTACCAGACTATCATGGTGAGCCACGGGTTTTCAAAGCTCTATGCCACCTCCCTTCGTCTACTTCTATCTAAGGAGCTTGTGAGGAGGCACCTTCAGGCCAGAGGACACACAAGTTTCCCACTAGAACAGGAAACCATTGATCATATCCTCACCTCGTAACCCGTCATTGAGGAGGCGAGGCATCACTCTTTGAAAGTCTTATGCTGCTTTGACAACTTTCAGAAGGAATTTGACTCGATCCTAAGGGATGCCCTGTTTCAAAGGCTTAGAGACATTGGCCCTTGACTACTATCATGTGTCTCTATGAGCCTATTCTTGGTCACCTCTGCACAACACATGGATTGTCAAACTTTATCAGGGGCATCATTGGGGTCAAGCAATGGTGCCCCCTCTCCCCCACCCTATTTGGTATCTATATTGATGAGTTGGAGTCCAAGTCAATGGTGGTTGTCTTATCCACCATGTCTTGATCTCCATTCTCCCTTTAGCAAATGAAGTGATCCTCTTGTCCTCCACATTGGAGGGTTTACAAAGACAATCGAATGCCTTATATAGATTTTGTGATCTCTGACAATGGTCATCAACCTAGGTAAAACCAAGGTTATGATCTTCAACACGTCAAAGAATATCCTCTTAGACTTTCATTTCTATTTTCGGGGGGAGATCAAGATCACCACAATACACTTATTTGAGGGCTCAACTCTTATGGCCTTGGTTTGGTCTAAGGAAAGCACTCCAACACCAGACCAACAAGGGCTACAACTCCCTTGCTATTCTTGAAAGAACCATTTTCAAGACACATCATCCAAGCCCATCACAAGCCCACAAGTTTATGCAATTTAGAAGTTTGGGGATAACTTTGCTTGAGTTTGATTGGACCCAGACAAATAGAGATCAAATCCTCATGCTTCGGAGTATTAAGAAACAGTTCCCTGATCTATCATTCAGGTAGAGTTTGTGGCCCACCCCTTACGACTTGAAACCATTTTTAACTAGTTTCACCTCTATATCGTATACGAAGTTTTACTGACTCAAAGACGGGTAGGGACCGCTATACTTACCTTGCATATTGTTCATCGAAGGCCATTGCCTTGTCCACTCCCCAAGTAGGTTCATTGTTGGTTTTTGCAAGTCACATGTCTTTTGTAGTGAGTTGGTATCTTGATGAATTGCTTCCCTCGTTCAAGTATTCTTTAGACACCCATGGCCATCTCCTGTCGACCAAGCAAGCATTGAATAGGATTACCAGGGAGGATATCTACAAAATGTACATCCGAGCCACTTGGATCATCCCACCAAGCAGATGAGTCCCAAGATGGCCTTTTATGCAAAGCACTTCTTAGAGATGAGGGACATCCTCATTATTAGACCTCCATACACATTTTGTCATTGGATGCAATGCTCTCAAGATCCCCCTTACCCCGTTTCGGGTTAGCTCGCATCCACTTCAAGTGTAAGCCGAGCATCATATGCCATGGTTGGGCAGGGCCTACCAACTTTGCCATCTTGTAAAACACCAATGTTTGGCTTATTATTAGTTTTGATGACAAGGAGATGGTGTTCTAGACTCATCAACCCCTTGTTGCTTTTTTTGTTGATAATTGGCTATGTTTATGTGATTCCTTGGATTGTGAAAAGTAATGATATTCCTTGTGATGATTTACTGAACACCGATACTCTTGATGATGGTTATGTAATATTGATGTTCTTTGATGATGATTTAGCATGGTTAGTCCTTGTAATGATATGGTTGGATATTTATAACATTTGTTGTTGTTGTACCTCCTTGTTACAATGCTCTTGATTGATGATTATGTTGTATGTGCATTGGTATTATTGGAAGGACTAATGAGCTATAAATTGAGACACAAAAGGAAAGAGGAGAAACACACTCAAGGAAAAGGGCTCATGTCTCAATGAGGATGACCACCTCGTCCTAGAGTTTAGGAAGCCTTGGAAAAGGGGAAAGACTTGAAAAATGACCACGAGATCAAAGGGCCAAGGGGAATGAGTTGTAACTTACTTTTGCCTTATTTCTAACACTTGTAATTTCACTCCCAAGCCCAGTTTCGCCCTTGCATGAAAAAGAGGAAGGCCAAGAGCCAAATCTTGGAAATGATGTTACACTTGGAGGTATTACAAAAGAATTGCCTGCCTTAGAGAGGGATGGCAGGCCTAAGAGGAAATATTCTAAGATTTTACTAATTGTGCAAGAAAATTGTGGTTTTGAATCGTGTACTTGGAAGAGCGGATTATTTGTTACTCTAATTTAGTCTAAGTGGACTAAGAGTCTAGGAGTGCACTACCCATTCATGGGGAACTAATGCTCATATTTTTCCTAGCTACTTGTATTCCTTTTTTGGGCCCTTGGGAGACCATTGTCAAGTGTGACTATGTTCACCAAGGGTAAGGGTGGTAGGAAGATCCTTGTAGAGGGGCACCACTACCATGTGTGAAATTGTGAATGTCCTCACCAAGAGCAAGGATGGTAGTAAGACCCTTGCACACTAGGATCCTCTCCACCACACTGAGGTTGATCAACTGGGAATCCGATCTATTACAATCCTTTGGGAATTGTGTGAGTTAACTACGAAAAGTTGTGTACCCTAAAATTCCTCACCTCATTAAGCTTGAGCCCTACTTGGGAGGCAATACTTGTGCAAGTAGTTGCATTGGTTGGGTGGAAAATCAACCCTTGGGTGTGATTCCCCCCCGCCTTTCATTAACAACCGAATCATGGGATACTGAAGCACTCACCGAATCAGCGGACTACAAGTACTTAATGTCATATTTAAATTATGTATTGTTGGTTTTTAGTGATTAAATATAAAAGTGTTGTATGCATTATTGAACCATGGCATGCTTTCCCTACTTTAGTTATTCATAGTCTTAAGGAATATATATATTTGTTATTCAAGTAACACCCACTTGGGTTGTTACACATCTCCAAGAGACCAAGACTGAGGACATTTCATACTCCATTGTCTCATTTATTATGAGATCAAAGGACAGTTCTATTGTATATTCTATGATCCACAGAACTCCCTTTCCACCTTTCGATATCCAAATCAAAGATGCCTAGCTTTGTTCATGAGGGAGACCCTTACGACAATCACATTTTTTCTCTGTGCTCCCATCTAACGGAGGCACCAAGTGGCAAGCCAAGCACAACACCTTCTCTACTTCTAGATCCATACGACCTCAGGGGTTCATATGCTCGTCACCGACAAGTTGCCCTACCCTCTGAAGGCCCTTGTAGAAATGTCATCTAAGAGCTCGAGATAGTTCATGTCACACAACAAACATTCGAGTTCCTCTAGACACCAACTGCGAGATGCCTTTTCCAGGCAACGACACATTTCACAGCCAGTTCATTTAGTCGGTCATCTATCCAAAATTTATTCACTATAGCCTTAGATGTTAGGAGAGATGTACATACTAAGATCGTTGAGTTGAAGGACGAACATACCGCTCAATCTCCCTCCACGGTCCTAGATGATAGCTCCAACAATTCATGATCTTCTCTCCCTTTTACCCTCGTATGTGAAATTTCTCCCGAGGTTTTGACTCTCAATAGTACATTCACGGTTGTATATGTTTTCGGCACCCCCTCTTCGGGTGGCTTTCTCCTTCATCTTTGTTCTTAGAGCTTAGATCTTAGTTCTTAGAGATTATATCTGCTTTTCTCTTGCTTTTATAGAATAGGCTCCTGCACTCCCATTTAGTATCAACATTGTTATACTTCTCAATCTCATTGACCTACTTGCGTGGTCATTTATGGAATATTAATAAAATTATATTATCTTATCTTATCTTATCCAAACACTCCATATAACTGCTCAAGAACAAGGACATGATCATCTTTCTAATAATTTTAAACAAATAATTTAATCATGTTTCCAGGCAATTTTAAGCAACAGTTCCATCTTTGTGGAAACAAGAAAAACAAATACACAAGAGTGCTCCAAATAAGCAAAAGCTGCAATAACTATACTATTCGTAATGATGTTTCCTTTGTGATTTCTTTGAATCATTGTCTTCTTGACAAACAAGGGAAACAAAACTTCAATTTAAAATTTGTGATCTCTTTCCATCATCTTGTGATTTCTTTATACTACTCTTAATGGGTTTCTAAAGGGTGACATATGAAGGTTAATCCTTATAAATTGACCCAAAAATTGTCATCCAAAACTGTACCCTGTTTTGGGGCCAAAAAATGTAGAGCTGTGTTTCATTTGACAGTTATGGTATTGTCTAGAATAAAAAGTTGAAATCTCCTAAACAAGTTAATCAGAACACGTACTAGGAAGTGTCTTAATGTAGGCCAGAAATAATTTAAAAGTTCAAACATGTGTAGTAGAACTTCTTTCAGAAAGCATGGATGTTTGATCCAACAGAACCATATAAAGAAGCAGGGAATCTGAATCTTATAACCTTTTTTTAGGGCCTCCTCTGCTGGGGAAGGTCTCCAGGGAGATGAAGGGAATGCCCACAGCTGTCAAGGTTAAGTCAGTTGGCAATTACTGTTGCATGAATCTGCATTAATCTCTTAATTGTGCCTGTACATACAGTCAGCTTAATTTGCATCCCTTGGTGTTTCATAGAGCTCCATTAGATCTTCTGTGTGATGGAAAATCATACTGTCTTTCGAATGTTCTGCTATCCCTAAGTGAAATTGATCGACCACATGGGACCAAAGAGGAAGAGAACCCAAAAATTTGTGCCCAAGGTCTATAACAAGGTAAGCCTCTTAAGCCTGATGCTATTTTGAATCACCCTATTGTTAAGCAGGTAATGCATGATATTAAGAATCTTACTCTGATTGCTTATTTTGTTGGAGGGATCCCATTTTTAGCAGTTCTGGGCCAATAGGTCCATGAGAACTGGGATGTCTATGAGTGGAAGGTTAGAACCTACAGCAATTTGTTGGAAAGGACTTTCCTCCTTTATTAAGGCTTCCTCATCAGTCAACCAGATTTTGTGTCAAGGACATTGGTTCTGCAGGAGTAGTCAATTGGTCTGCCAGCACTAGGAACCTGAATTTTTCTGTTGACTATGTGTATACTTTAATTGTCCTGTCTGGGTTGAATTCCCAAAAATGCCCATGCACTTGTGGAATTTCCTTCCTTTGGGTTAAGTTTATTTGCTCTGAAGTTGTCAAGTCATAGTGACCTAGGCTATGGGTCGGGGCTTGCATTACATTTGACCTGTCAAAAGAGTTTAAAGATGAAATTTTGATCAACTGTGGCTCTAAGTTTATGACTCGGAAAGTTATCTATCTGAACATGCCAAATGTCTATTTTAAGTGCCATGATAGGAATCATTACATCAAGAACTGTCTGTTACATAAAAGCAAAGCCCAGGAAACTGAGCCTACCCCTCCTAGCCAGTCACTCACAATGGAGGACGAATAGAAGTTTCAAAGAAAAAGAATAAAATGATGGGAATACTAGGTCCCAACAGAAGCAATGAAGGGGTACCCCCTCTGATGTCCCAACAAAAACACAAATCCCCAGGAATCCTGAAGTTCAGTGAACTCGGAGTATCAAGCAAGGGACGCCTGCGGCATCACCCCAAAGGGCTAATCCCCCAAGAGTAAAGAAAAAGTGATTGTGAGAGACCCACCTCCTGTGACCCCACCAAGCAATAAGATGTTTGAATCAACAAAAGAAACAAAGTCAATCCTCCTAGTGTAAGTTAGTGGACCATGGTGTGTTAGATAGTTCCTTGCTCAGGAATGGGAAACCTCACCCACAGGGTTTGCTGTCCTGAGTGATGTGACCATTGAGAATGAGAGTATCGTTAGTCTTGGAGATAGTTCCCACTGATTAGCATCCTAAGCTGGAATGTTAGAGGACTCATTGATCCTTGCAGAACGCCAATGGCTAGGAGGGTGACGAATACAATTCAAGAGTTAACTTTGTTGTGCCTGAAAGCAGTAATTGTGTAGGGTTCAAGTCACAGTCTGCCTTAAGCTGCATCCAGTCTGGTTGTGCTTCTTTTGCCTCTAACCATGAGGAAGGGAGGGGTGGTATTGTCCTTGAGATAGACTTTATCTGTGGAACTAGATGACAAACCACTCCCTGACTGTCCCTGGCTTTTTGGTGGAGACTTTAATATGATTGACAGTGCTAAGGACAAATACGGATATCATCCCTTTCTTTGGTACCAAATATAGAGGAGTAACCTGCTATAGACTCAAACTCAAATTTACCCTGCATGATCCAAACCACAAATGAGGGCAAGTTAGTTCTGAGAGGTGGTTTCCCTGGTCGAACTTCGGTCAGAAGAAGAGAGGTTGCTTAAAAGTTTGGACAGAGATCTACTCTATACTAGAGAGTTAATATTCCATACCACTAGTGATCTTCCTGCTAAACTTCATGGTAAAACCTCCCTTTAGCAACAATCCCGTTCACTTATCTTAGCTCTATTAGTTAGGGTGTGGATACCATCAGGCACCCCAGAACTAGATGCAAGTTAAAGTGTTCCCATTTTAAAAATCAATTCTTCATTAATAGCCCTGAAGCCATTTGATTCCTTAACTCCACCCCCTAAGCGAGCAAGGCTAGATTGTATGGTGGGAAGAAGCAATTGCCAGATCAATCAAGTCAACTGGGGGAGGCAGGGTGGGAGCGGGGAGGCCAATTGCTAGAATCGGAAGATTAAGAGAAAAGCAATACGGTGAACATCTACGCTAAGTTGGACTGGCTTTGGAAGCAAACCCATTTAATTTTGAAATGCAAAACAAGCTCCATGAGCCCGGCATGTCCTGAAAAATTGCAAGGGTACAAAAGCCAAAGTTACACAAATCAGAACCAAACTCCACAGGAGTCAGGGGTGGGGATAAATGCACCAAATTATTTTTTCAGGCTCTTAAACAAACGCAAGAGCTTGAAGACATCAAAACTATTAGGACTGAGAAAGGAAGGCTCATTAAGAATGAAGAGAATTTTCACAAGCTTGTAGCCTACCACAAACTGGATATCACATCCAACACTCTAATGAGAAGTCTGAAGAAGAGGCCTTGAATCAATGTTTATAAGTTGTCCCTTCCAAAATTTCTCCTGAGGATAGAGAGGCTTGTGAGTTGAACATCTCAACAGAGGAACTTAACATGACCCTAGATAGTATGGCTAATGGTAAAACTCCAGGATAGATGGGCTGCCCTGTGAATTCTACAAAGCCACTTGGGAATTTGCTGGGCCTGTCTTGCTGGAAGTTTACAAGTATTGAGATGCAATTCACTTGGCATCATGATTAATTGTTGATCCAGGAAATATTAAGCTCATACCCAAATGAGGTGACCCTAAACTGACCTCCAACTGGATTAGAAAATCCTAGCTAAAGCCCTTTCCAGGAGAATCAAATTTATCCTCAAAAGCCACCTCTGAACCCTTCTGGTCTTTTTAGATCCATCAGGCAAGGTTGCCCTCAGGCACCAGCCCGATATGTGTTGGCTACTAATGTTTGGGTTGCCACTTTGAGCACGACCAATGTGGCTCATCAAGAGAATTTCACTGCTCCAAATTGAACAACAATTCATGTACTTTATTCTTCTTGCCAATGCCCTTCCAAAAGGCATATAGCCTGAAAAACATTTTCAGTACCTTCTAAGTTCTTACAGACACCTAGAAGTCAAAATGGGACTTGCCAGACTTAAATGAATATCCGTCGCCTTAGCAAGAGTAAGGAAATTGGCTTGATTGATGTTGCCAAGTAAGGTGCAGCCATTTCTGCTAAATGGATTGTCAGGACCATCCAGGGCAACAAAAGCTAAAAAATTCTCCGAAGGCCTAACATGGCCAAAGGCACTCCATAGATGTGTTATATGAATGCCACAATCTCCCCAAAACATATCAAAGTAGGAGGATCTGCTGTGTTTCAAACAATGTTGCATTTATCATTATCGGGAATTTATCGCCGGGGATTCAAAATATAAATTATCAGCAATATCGAGGAAAATATCTGAAATTATCGGGAAACTTGAAAAAATACAAAAATAATCATTTTTTTTCAATTTTTTAAACTTCTAAAGCAACATCAACATCAAACAAACACATTGTTACATAAATATGAAAATAAAACTGATATTTAAGATGTCAAGTGGTTTATCAGACATCGATACTGAAATATGATATTTGTCCTGAGTTCCTGACAGGATAATACAAAATCGCATCCAAACAAAAATAAATGTATCTCATGAGATGAATCATGGCAATGAAAACAACGGATTTCCCCTTGTTTGTTTGATGTAAAATGGTCCCAGTATCCTAAGAGCTCAATCCAATGTTTTAAAACTAAAACTCGGATTGACTCGGACCGATCAGATTTCCATGACTTGGTTTACTAAAACATACATAAAATATTTAAATTTTAATGAAAAATTATATTTTAAAGATTCCAAACCATGATTCCAAAAAATTATTGAAATTTTGAAAGAAAGCATCATGAATAAATGAGCAAGGACATTTAAATTACAAGCAATGTTCCATCATCGCTTATATTGGGATCCTCATCATTAGTATAACCATTTGCCTCTTGTCTAACCTTTGCTTCTACATCAATCCTCTAGGGACATCAGTCAACACCACCCTATTTTGATGAAACTGCCTAATCCAAGCCTTGTAATATGGTAGAAAAAGCTTGACATGCTTAATCAATGATTTTGGTTGAGTGAAGGGTACATTTTTATAAGGCCATGAGTCATGACAGAAGAGTTCAACAATCAATACCACCAACATTTAGGTACATAAAGGGCTTGGTGCTCTTGATTAAATGTCAATCCCATACCCTCATATGTGATAGAATCCAATGAAAATGTTGCAATCCTACCAATCCTGAAATCCCAAAAACTCTTAAGTCTCTGAACTTTGAATGCGATAAGAAATTCTACTTTTTCCATATGAAGTGCGATGAGGTTGGAACCACTCTCAAACATCCCGAAACAATTAATGGTAATGTTAAAAATTTAAGTAAAAGGATAAAGAGGAAAGATAAAGGAAATGTCGACTTTTCCTTTATCTTTCCTTTTTATTATTTTACTTAAATTTTTAACATTACCATTAATTGCCACCGCAGACTCACTTTTGCAAAATGAGGGTTAAAAGTCCAAGAATCTGGTAAACGTGAGATCGATTCAGACAGGGTGATAAGTTCCATATTATCGCGTAATTTCAAATTATCACGATTATTTCAGACGATATTATCATGATTATTCTGATAATATCGCGATAAGTGCAACATTGGTTTCAAAGTGTTTGGGCTGATTGGAAAAGATGCAAAGCCTTTCTTGTGTGATGGAGGATGAATCTACCAGAGGCTATCATGCAAACAAACTGTCTATATGGTGGTGGGTTAATTCTTTTGATCTTAATAATAAGTGTTTTGTCAAGGATCCTCAGTCTGAGGCCAAGAGACTCGGTAAAAAGGACCTTTTAACCAATGTATACAATTACAGAGGCATGAATTCCTTCAATGAGAAAAGCTTGAGAAGAATTTTTCATCACAAGGTTTCTGACCTATTACCTCGTTATATATTTTCCAAGCTAGCAACAAAGAATTATGAAAGCAGAGAAATTGAATATGGAAGTTCTCCACATCTGTCCTCTGTCTCTGCTGCTCACCTTTATAGTACTTTAAGGGCCCTTCTTGGATAACTGGTAAGTTGTACAAAAATTGGGGATGTGTGGCTCCTATGCAAGATGGTTATCATATTTCAAACATTTGTGGAAAACAGCCCTGGAGCCCAAAACGGCCTTCTTTGTCTGTTCCCTTTTACATCAAGATCTCTCTAACAGATACACGTTGTCCCACATTATAAATTGGGTCAGAAGGAAAAGTTGAATCTGCATCTCTTTTGGTTTTGCAACCTAGTCAAGTCTGCATGGGCTTGAATCACCGTTTTGGCCAAACCCCTCCTATACTCCCACTTAGATTGGTTGTCAATGTGGTAGGAGTTACCACACCCTGGTCTGTCACCTTGGTCCTTTTCACACTGTATAACAGATCCTCTACTGCATCTGGAAGTATTGCAATAATTTTATTTGTGTGGGGCCTCACCCTGTTAAATTTCAACCATTAATTTCAAAAAGCAGTAATTCACTTGTGTATTCTTCATATCTGTGCACAGGTAAACAACGTTCAAAGCACCGGGGGTCTGCTACTTGCACTTCCAGCAGAGAACCCTCCAGCCTCAATAGCCAGGAAGGAATAGGATAGCCAGCTTCTCCCAAATTGGGAGAAAATCTGACAAAGGTGGTTCAGGGGTGAATATTGTCAAAGCTACTGTGGCGGGGTGGGGTACACAGACCGCAAACGTGGAGAGACCCCAGGCCACCATGAATCCTTTGAATGATATGTCCACTTCAGCACTATTGCCTGTCAACAAAGGATTTAATTTGAACTGTTTCTGTGACTTTGGACTTTCAGCCTAAACCCTCTTTTTTCAATTTTTGTTCTCTTGCCTGCCAATGTTGGCCTAGTTTTGTTTGTTTTTTATGACCCAGCAGGCTGGTGGTTTAGAATATTAAATATTAGGCTGCCCCCTGGCATTAGCTAGTTTGTGATTGTCTCTGTCTCTATCAAAGAGGGAGGGGGAGATTTTGATGGTGTGTGTAGGTAACATTTTCAATCAATAGAAGTATCGTTCTCAAGGAAAAAAATGCAGGAAATCTCAAAATCAAAATTCTGTTAATGAGTAACTAAAGGCCTAGAAAAGAAAACAACCAAATTAGCATGCACAGTGTCATGAGTGTTGTTAGTGAGAATCAGCTTCATTCAAACATGCTCAGAGAAAAATGTACCAAGATGATAAGCAAATGTAAACTCAAGAATGCAATCAGCATCCCAGATCCAGATGTATGACAATGTCTATAGTCCGAACAAATTTATAGACATGGAGGAATAGATCATAGATGTAAACATGGTAATAAATCATTAACACATTTAAATTTTAGAATGATTCGAATATCACTGGAATCTCTTAAAATGTACACATAATTGCTTTCAGCCTCAACCAGGGATACTAGTGGAGATCGAGGAACACCTATCTCACATAAGACGGAAACTTTTCTAATCACTAGTATCAACATCAACATGATAGTGCAAAAACTATGCTTGGATTAATATAGGAACACATAAGCATATTCCATCTTTTGATATATCATACGCTTTGCAAACTGATAATTTATCATCTATAAAATGACATGCAAATATTAACAATAGCTCATTATGAAATAATTTATGATGTGCTTAACTAAACACAGCAAAAACAATGCCTGGATTGATATATGGTACACAGAAGAATATTCCATCTTTTGATATATCGTATGCCTTGCAAACTGATAATTTATCATCTATAAAATGACAAGAAAATGTTTACAATAGCTCATTACAAAATAGTTTCTGATGTGTTTAACCAAACACAGCACAAGTACCCAGTAAACGCTTAATTCCATTTGTTGATGCAAAAGTTCCATCCATGTGAAATAGCCACAAACAAGATATTTTAACAAAACAATTCTAGGTTCTTTACTGCAA
Source organism: Picea sitchensis (assembly GCA_010110895.2). Lineage (NCBI taxonomy): Eukaryota > Viridiplantae > Streptophyta > Pinopsida > Pinales > Pinaceae > Picea > Picea sitchensis. Next base: position 99,265 of record SNQJ01S0030232.1, on the reverse strand, counting down.
GTCTCTCAAACTCACGCAAACAGAATAACAAGGAAAAATAAATAAAAACAGAATATTTTAAAACATACTACATAGATACTTCAACACAGTAAATGTTGATGATGTTCAATTCCTGCTTAGAAAGGAGTCAGGACATTCTATCATATTCAACTACTTGATGCTCCCAAACATTTCATAATATTTGCTAAAGAACCAATGAGAATCAGTGTTATAAGAATATACTAACCTGCATTCCAAATATTCTTGAAGCCCTCCCCTGCGCTTCAACACTTCCTTGAATTTTATCTTTTCAACTGGTCCTGGTAGACGAACTTTTAATCCAGCAGCCACAGCTGCTTCCTCACCCGGAACTACTTGTCCCAACATACTTAAGATAAGTCCAGCCCTGTTCCTGCCTCTACCCGGGCGTTCTTTGTCAACACTGCTCTTACTTTCCAAAGCTTCTTCCCCATTCATCAAAACATCCCAGTCACTGTCTCCTTCATACGCCATATCACCAAGTCTTCGTTTCTTGACATGCCTTACAGCTCGCTGTGAATCAGATTGTTTTTTACCTTTTTTTATATCTGATGCTTTAACTGCATAACCTTTAACTGCTCCATCAGGATTGGACTCCAGTGATCCTTTTCCTGACTTTGCACCCTTGCTAGCACGAGTTTTCTCAACCAGAGCAGACGGTGAGCCTTGTGAGGAACCATCAGTTTTCTGAAACTTTGAAACCTGATCAGTGTTTGCAGTTTCTTTAATATCATTCTCTGAGGCAGATGCATGCCTTGAAGCCAAAGCTACTTTAGGCAAATCCTTTGCATATTTCGGAGTCTTTTTTTTCTTTTTAAAATGAGTAAGAGTATTCTCTGAATCTTCAGCAATGTTAACTTTCAAATTTTGATTAGTGTCTATAGATGTCTCTGTGGCTTTTGTCACATCCACTTCTAGAGCATCCTTGACCTCACACTTTTTTAATCGGCGAGGCTTCTTGATCTTGGCTGGTATATCATCTGTTTCTCGAACAGCTTTGTCCTTCAATGAGCTTTTATCCTTATCTGTGGGTACCAGCTCATTTCCTATGTCTTCTAAAGCATCCTTAACCACTGCCTTCTTAGATCGGCGAGGCCTTTTGAACTTGGCTAGAGTTTCCTCCCCATCAGGGTCTTCCTGCATACCATCCCCAATACTTTTAGCCTTGGGCAGAGACAGGATGCTTTCTTCTACATCCTCAGTATCTTGTATACCATCCACAACACTTCCAGACTTGGCTAACAAGTGGCCAACTTCTTCTCCATCTGGTTCAGCCTGAATGTTATCCATGAGATTTTCACCATCCGATTCTAGAACAGATTTGTTGTTCAATAAGCTTTTATCCTTATCTATGGGTACCTCTATCTCATTGCCTACATCATCTTGTAAAGCAACCTTAGCCGCTGCCTTTTTAGATCGTCGAGGCCTTTTGAACTTGGCTAAAGTTTCCTCTCCATCAGGGTCATCCTGCATACCATCCCCAATACTTTTGTCCTTGGACAGAGATGGAATGTTTTCTTGTGCATCCTGAATATCTTGTATACCATCCACAACACTTCCAGACTTGGGTAACGAGTGGCCAACTTCTTCTCCATCTGGTTCAGCCTGAATGTTATCCATGAGATTTTCACCATCCGATTCTAGAACAGCTGTGTTGTTCAATAAGCTTTGCTCCTTATCTATGGGTACCTTCATCTCATTGCCTACATCATCTTGTAAAGCAACCTTAGCTGCTTTCTTTTTAGATCGTCGAGGCCTTTTGAACTTGGCTAAAATTTCCTGTCCATCAGGGTCATCCTGCATACCATCCCCAATACTTTTGTCCTTGGACAGAGATGGAATGCTTTCTTGTGCATCCTGAATATCTTGTATACCATCCACAACACTTCCAGACTTGGGTAACGAGTGGCCAACTGCTTCTCCATCTGGTTCAGCCTGAATGTTATCCATGAGATTTTCACCATCCAATTCTAGAACAGCTTTGTTGTTCAATAAGCTTTTATCCTTATCTATGGGTACCTCCATCTCATTGCCTACATCATCTTGTAAAGCAACCTTAGCCACTGCCTTTTTAGATCGTCGAGGCCTTTTGAACTTGGCTAAAGTTTCCTGTCCATCAGGGTCATCCTGCATACCATCCCCAATACTTTTGTCCTTGGACAGAGATGGAATGATTTCTTGTGCATCCTGAATAACTTGCATGCTATCCACAATACTTGTGGACTTGCGTGATGAGTAGTCACCTTCTTCTCCATCTGGGTCAGCCGGAATGTCATCCATGAGATTTCTGCCAACTGATTCTCGAACAGCTTTGTCCTTTGATAAGCTTTTACCCTTATCTATGGGTACCTCCATCTCATTTCCACCATCTTGTAAAGCAGCCTTAACTGCTGCCTTCTTAGATCGGCGAAGCCTTTTGAACTTAGCAAGAGTTTCCTGTCCATCAGGGTCAGCCCACATACCATCCCCGACACTTTTGGCCTTTAGAAGAGACCCGCTTTCTTCTAAATCCTTAATAACTTGCATGCCACGAACAACAATTCTGGACTTTTGTGATGAGTGGTCACCTTGTTCTCCATCTGGATCAACCTGAATGTCATCCATGAGATTTTCACCATCTGATTCGTGAACAGCTTTGTCCTTCGATAAGCTTTTATCCTTATCTATGGGTACCTCCATCTCGTTTCCTACATCATCTTGTGAGACAACCTTAACTGCTGCCTTTTTAGATCGGCGAGGCCTTTTGGACTTAGCTAGAGATTCCTGTCCATCAAGGTCAACCCTACTATCCCTAATACTTTTGGCCTTGGGCAGAGACAGGATGCTTTCTTCTGTGTCCTGAATGGCTTGCATGCCATCCACAACACTTCTAAATTTGGGTGATGAGTGATCACCTTCTTCTTCATCTGGGTCGGACAGAATGCCATCCATGATAGTTTCACCATCCGATTCTCGAACAGTTTTGTCCTTCAACAAGATTTTAGCCTTATCCATGAGTACCTCCATCTCATTTCCCACATCATCTTCTAAAGCAACCTTAACCACTGTCTTTTTAGATCGGCGAAGCCTTTTGAACTTAGTTACAGTTTCTTGTCCATCAGGGTCATCCTGCATACCATCCCCGATACTTTTGGCCTCATGCAGAGACCAAATGCTTTCTTCTGCATCCTGACTAACTTGCATGCCATCCAAAACACTTCTGGACTTGGGTGATGAGTGGTCACCTTCTTCTCCATCTGGGTTTCCCTGAGCGTTATCCACGATATTTTCACCATCTGATTCTCGAACAGCTTTTCCCTTTGACAAGCTTTTATCCTTATCTCTGGGTATCTCCACCTCATTTCCTATATCATCTTCTAAAGCATTCTTAACCACTGACTTCTTAGATCGGCGAGGCCTTTTGAACTTATCTAGAGTTTCCTCTCCATCAGGGTCATCCTGAATACCATCCCCAGTATTTTCGGCATTGAGCAGAGACGAGATGCTGTCTTCTGCATCCTGATTAACTTGTATGAGATCCACACTGCCTGACCTGGGTAACGAGTAGTCACCTTCTTCTCTGTCCTGAATGTCATCCATGAGATTTTCGCCATCCTCTGCCACAATCTTTTCAATCATTTCAGCAGATCCATCCAAACCCACACCATTATTTTTTGTCACAGACTCCATACCATTGCACTCAGGAACATCCACAGACACTGGAAAGTCAGATAAGAAAACCTCCCCAACTGTATCTTTAGTCCCTAATTCACTGCTACCACTACTGCCAATATCATTCATGAGGTTGGCCTGCATCTAAACCTAATACTGTTAGAATTCAATCAATATTATATCGCAGAAGGGTTGTCCCATGTCTCCCAATGCCCATTTTACACAAATCACAAAATCCGCATAAAATTCACAGTTTCACGGTTTCACAGCATTGATATTTTACAATGGCATGTTTAAAATGCCCTTGAGATTCTGGAAGAAGCCCTAGTTACAGAGCATGTTTTTCTAATGAAGTCGCGCAGAACAAACCCTATATACCCACCCAATGCATTTTCAACACAAAATGATCTCTAAAACAATGACCCAAAAACCCAAAAAAAAAATTGAAACGATAACGATAATAACATGACCAATTTGGATTCAAAGCATTGGGCACAAATACCTGTTTTATTTTTCGCTTGCAGATCCAAAAAACTTCAAATGTAACCCTGGAAAGACCTTCAGCGTGGCAGGAAAAGCCGAGTATCAGCTCAAATTTTTCCGGCAGACAAACATTGTGATCAGAAATAGAAGAATTCTTAGCGGTACGGAGAGTTTAGGAGATCGAAATGGGTTAATACCATGCATTATCGTTGAATCGAAGAGTTGGGAAAAACAGGGTAAGGGTTTGAAGGATGAATGAATAGAAGAGAATACACATGCCCCCCATCGTCATCAACATCATCATGACATACCCTCATGGTCCCATATCATCATCATTCGTGGGCATCCCATGCATGGCATCATAACAACTTTTCCAAGCCCTTTGCTATAAATTATTACTCACACCCCTCTCTTCATCTCTTCTCACTCACGTTAGGCTCCATCCCATGTTTATAAGGGTAAAATTGAGATTGAATATTGTTCTTCTATAACAAAGCGGCTTGCCATTAGGTAACTAACTTTCAATTTGGCGTGGCTGTTGAATATGTTGGCTCGGCTCGGGAAGAAGAACTTGGAAATCCTTGGCAAGATTTGTAACTAGGGTTTTATCTAAATGGGTTGGTGTCCAGTGAAAGATTCCTAGATGCCATGAGCATCCTTTATGTGGGCCTTCATTAACTTTGTACCTTTACACTTGTGGAGTTCAATACAAAGCCCTGATAGTATTGGCGAATAGAGTTTGGAGCTAAAGTCACTCGTGGAATACGAACCTTCCCTTCTCTCTATTGGGTCTTTAGTGAGATTAGGGAATAAAATTAATAAAGTTAAGGTGACATGATTGTGAATAAATATTTTGTTTGTTTAATCTGTCTAGAATTGCTTTATATGTGATGAGGGTTGAAGATGGTGTTGGATAGGTTTATATTAAAATAATTGGTATATTATATTCATATTTTTGTTAGAAAAATTATTTTTTTTTTAAATATAAAAAATAAAATAGGAGTTTGGTTAAAAAATCTATAAAGGAAGTTTTATTAAAATCGAGGTACTTCTAAAAGTAAAAAAAACGAGATACTTCAAGTGTAAAAAAATTATGGTTTATATATTAATTTTTTATCATATATTTTCCTAACAAAGTTGCAAAGTAACCTTAACACTGCGTCGATGTTTATGCATATGCATGAAGTAGCATTAAAACTAGGATTTATGTGTACATATGCATGGATATACATTATATGGAATCGATGTGTATGTATATGCATGAAGTAGCATTAAAACTCGGATTTATGTGCGTATATGCATGGATATATAATGTATATATATCCACATATACTTAATAGCAAGGAAGCCATGTATATTTTTTTCCATGGTAGTGGTTTAACTAATCTTATGGAAAATTAAGAGCCCTCTGTTGCTTGCACATGGAGAACGATCATTAAAAATACGAGTATCTAATTGGTGCAACCATTGGTATCAAACTTCTATATACAAATTATGAATATATATGCATGAGATATTAAACATGTGTAAATTTTTGTTTTTATGTTATCGTTCCTCTACAATCATGTTAAGGATTACTTTTAAATTTTAAATGAGAGTAGAGCACAAATTAAGAGGGAGGAAGGAGGAGATTTTTCAGTTTAATAAATTATTTTAAGATGTTAAATACGGATGGATATTTTGAAATTTAATAAATTATTTTAAGATGTTAAATATGGATTATTCAAAGTAGAGAAAAAAATTCGGTTGTTGTTTAGATTTGTTGTGTATTTTGAAGTAATGTTGTGTAAAGTATTTGTTATTGAATGATTGTTATCCTTCTCACTTAGTTTGGGTGGTTAGGAGGAATGATTGTTATCTTCCCCACCCATATTATGTTCTTGCAAGTGACATGTTGAGCTTTTAACAAGTATATTGTTGTAATGGCTTCAAGCCTTCTTGTTAATCAGCCTTGTGCTTGCAAGTGACATGTTGAGCTTTTAACAAGTATATTGTTGTAATGGTTTCAAGCCTTCGTGTTAATCAGCCTTGTGCCCTGAAGATTTTATGGCTTACCCTCGATACCATCCTTGAAATGAGGGAAAGTACTCTACGGTTTACACAAATAGTATAACCTGGAAAAAAATTGTTATGTAAAGTTTTTATGAATGAAGATGATTGATGAGTGAAAGTGATTGAAATAGCATGCATATTACTATTAATGTATTTATGTCTTCACTTTTTTATATTATTTGTATTTAATGTTTATTTTGTCATGTTGGTGTTTGTATTTAGTGTTTATTTTATCATGTTGAAGTTTTTTGTTATTTTGGGAGATGTTGCAAAAATATTGGCTAAGTATTTATAAAAATGACAAATGGATCTTGCAATATGGGGTTTTTCTACTTAGTTAATTACAAAGATATGTATGTTGTGACTTAAAGTTGGTGAGAAGATCATTGTTACCTTGACTCGACAATTGGCACTTAGAAGACAAAGATCAACAACTTTGATACTTAGTCTAATGTAGACAATGTGTTATATGTAATTAGCATTATGTAATGTCATGAGAATTTTTTTTTCTCGAGGAAAATCTTGCAGGGAAACCCAAGGGATGCTTCCCTGCATTCATGGATGGCATCTTTAGTAAACTTGTGGGCATAGAATAGTGTGCCTAACACAAGGGGATTCAAACCAAACACCTATTGGCATGTAACTAGCCAAATGCCAGCGACATTGGCCTTAATTGATTGAGCTAACCCTTCGAGTTATGTCATGAGAACATTATTCACATATTGTAATTGTGAATGAGATTTGACTAGTTTCAATATCAAAAAAATTCTAGACGAAGGTTGCAACATAATCTCATGTGTTTTATATATGTTGTGTTGCTAATTTAGTTTGAGAGAATAATATACTATGTAATCGAAAGTTGTGGAATAATATAAGTTTACGAGTGTGTAGATTTCACAGTTCGTCATAATATGCAAGAGATTTCTAAATAAACATTGTGTGGTAAGTTTTGAAACGTCCAATATTTCAAGTAGACACTCCACCCATCAAATTTTGTAATATGATGAGTAATAATTTGATCATTGGTAACATATGAATTACATGGTCTATGTTATCTTTCATGTATATTCATTTCCCACAACATTCTTGTTAATAATCAAACATGAGAGTATTAGAACCCCTTATACACCTGAGTTCAACTCTAAATGTTTAATATATCAATATCTAATGAGCAAAAGCTTAGACTATGCCTCTTTGATTGTAAGTGGGAAAAAAAATGTAATGAACATTTGGTTTTTTCATTTGGGCTCTCTACTTAAACTAAGCAATTGATAAAGATGTTTTAAATACCAGCAAAGGAGGAGATTCAAAATTGGTGAATTTAACAATCGAAGGATTTTGCTTGCACAAATGAGGGAGACTTCGATTTCACTCAACAAATTTAATAAAAAGGTTTATGTTTCACTAACCACGTAACATCCTTGTAATTTTTTCTAAATTGATTTGATCAATTTGGTTGAACAATAACTTTATTAGACATGAGTGATCAACTCTAAGAATATATATNACTAAAAATTAATAACACTTCATAATAATGATTAAAAATAATAATAATAATGTTTTATGATTAAATTTTTTTTATAAATAAAGATAGAAAAACTAAAAAAACCCACTAAACCAAAAAAAAACTAATTTATATTGTTTACTATCTTTAATAAAAAAAACTAAAAAATTAAAATTGTTTAATAATTACTAATAATTAATTTGATTTTCCACANTTCATTAAAAATAAAAATTAATAACACTTCATAATAATGATTAAAAATAATAATAATAATGTTTTATGATTAAAAATTTTTTATAAATAAAGATAGAAAAACTAAAAAAACCCACTAAACCAAAAAAAAACTAATTTATATTGTTTACTATCTTTAATAAAAAAAACTAAAAAATTAAAATTGTTTAATAATTACTAATAATTAATTTGATTTTCCACAACATATATTTACATCCATAATGTAATAAACTCTCAACCAAAATTATTTTTTATTTTTAAAATTGTAATGGAAACCCATAAATGTATGGTGTAATTATGCATAAATAGTGTAACACCTAAGTGTGTGGATTTGAGCCAACAAAGAACTTGATTTGGCACAAAGCTAAAAGCTAATGTGGTGCAAGAGACCATGGCATAAATGTTGACTAAATCAAACTTGATCACCCATTAGTTGGGTGCCTACCAAAGTGTATGGAGAGCACTTGGAGACTTAGTTAAATATGATGAAATTCTAAAAATATATGGTGTTTTACACATAGTTTAGAATTAATTGTTAATTGGGTTTAGCTGGGTGGTTGGGAGGTATGATTGTTATCCTCCTCACCTAGGTTCAATTCTCGCAAGTGACATGTTTAGCTCTTAATGAGTATATTATTGTAATGGTTTCGAGGCTTGTTGTTGATTGACCTTGTGCCCTGAAGATTCTAGAGTTTCCCCTCGGTACCATCCTCTAAATGAGAGAAAGTACTTAGGGGTTTTCCCTAGACTTTATAACCTTGAAAAAAAAGTTTAAGATTAATTATTTAATAAGCATGTGATCAGTGATAAACATGTATGGGAGATTTACAAGTGGATCATTGTTGGTGTAAATAGTGTGAACCCTGAATTGTAAAGATGGCATGCAATTGAAGTAAATCGTTTATATGAGGCATTAGAGTTTCACAATTACGATTAATGTTCAATGTGTTTTGGAGAAGTCTACATTAAAATTATAAATGTGTGACATTTTGACCAAAACCTTTGCCCATCATGGGAGAACCAAATTTAAATCATTTCAAGCAATCAAATTTAAATTATTTTATTCAATTTACACTAACTAAATTAGTTAAAGTAAGCTAATTCTCATTCATTACTTTAATTATATTCATAAATGTATATTAATATGGATATTTAATTTAATTTAATTTAATTTAAATTTAAATTTAAAAAATCAAATTACATTCATTTATTTATATTAACATGGGTTAGTAATCACCTGGATTAGGTGACAGGGAGGCACATCGCGTCAACTGGAACGCCTCGAGACCCAATCCCACATGGCACTCAAATGACCCCCCATGTCTACCTGGACCCTTGACCTCCATCACCTCCATCTAATGCTTGATCTCTCGTCTTTATTTCCCATTGTGTTGGCGTACTCACCTCACGCACCTTTCATTTTCTCTATCCTGGTTCAACTCTTCTAGAATCCTCCTCACTCATTGTTAGTAATGGCATTGCACGACACCATCTTGTCTCTCTTGCGATTATATTATCCTCAAGTCGATTATTTTAGTGTCTCTCCTCTCTGCCCAGTTTGTTGTTCATATTTTGCTCCTCTCTGTAATCGCCCTCCCTCGCCTCCTAGTCTACACTCTACCACCTTTCTCGTTGTTCTCCATCCCTCCGCTACTATCATTCTCTCACTCTCACATTGCCCCTGCCCTCACAGTCTCTCAATGCCTCATGGTTCCCAAGGCCAACGTGCATGCAGCTGCAGAAGTAGCTCCTTGGCTCGTCAAACCCAGACCGTTGCTAAACAGGGGGAAGAAATGTATGAAGCTCACAGCCCAACTGATATTCAAGTTAAATTGGACCTAACAGAAGCAACTACCTGAGTTCTGCAATATTTCATCGACAACGAAGTTGTGGATGCAAATATTGGCTCATGGGTTCCTGACTCGGGTTATTATCGGGCCAAAGCCACCCTCTACTTGAAGACGGTGGACTTGAATTGGATTCTCAATACTCTCATGGGAAAAGTCATCGTGGAAAGGAACGAAGCCCACCAAGAAATTCTCCTACAACCGGATGACATCCAAAGGCAACTCAGGGAAATGGACCACGAGATAAATATGAATGCAAGCAAAGACGTTGGAATGGACTGCGTTGGAATGGATCTTCCCCAACAATAAGAACCTTCGCTTGCAGGGTTCATCGGTCTATCAACTTGATTTTTCATTCTCTCTATACTAGTTTTTTTGTCTATCAGTTTCAGGGGTTTCTAGGCGTTTTCCCCGCCTCTTGTTAGTTATCATGCTAAAACTAGAAATCCTCCACGCCTCTATTACACTAGCCATGTTTTTAGACTCTGCAATTTATTGTTTTTTCTGCTTATAAGAATAAGATGTCAACACAAATTGCTTCTATGTTGTTGGTCTGGTTTCCCCAACAGCGGGCCAACAACACATTTTTGTAAATTTTCCCTTTTTCGGTAATAGAATGATGCATGGACAACTTACAAAAAAACACATGGGTTGGTAATAATATAACATTCAACAAATTCATCCATCATTAACATTCATACAAGTTCAAAGAGCTCAAAGGAGCAATAATAGGGAAGTATAAGGAAGGAGTGGTAGCAAAAAGGAGGCCTTTTCAATCCCATGGCCTCCTAACACTACTACATATGGGGGGATTTTTCTATGAAAATTTTCCACGTTTCTTACATTCGTCGAAAAATATGTAGTAAGTTAAGCATTTTTTTTCATTTTTTTATTAAATTGGTCGTGATTATCGTCGTTATTGCGACGAAAGTTCATCGCTATAGCGACGACTGTTGAGTATCTCAGCCCACCTTCTAACACACGTGGCTTGCAACGGCTAGTTGACTTTTTGTGCGTCAACTCATGCATTTTCATCGCTATATCGAAGATAATCGATCTATATATACCTGACTTTAAGAGACTTTTCGACACATTTGCTATAGTTGTGACACTGTTCGTGGCTTTTGTTTGAGCTATTTATTTTTTTTGTCACCCACCGGTTGAACAAATCCACTTCTCGACCTACATCGCTCGGATTTTGAACTTGCAAGGTTAGTATCTTTTTTTATTTATTTATTTAAATATACTCATTTAACTTGTAAAATTGTGTTCAAAGGAAATTTCATGTAGCTTGTTTTTTCCTTGATGATATATATGTGCATTACCATATTTCAAAATTGTTATGTCATTGGCTTTTGGATCTAGCTAGTATATTATATGGAAATTCGTGTGAAATGTCAAGAAAAATATTTTCCAAAGAAGTATTTTAAGAAGAGGGAAAATTACTCCATCAATAAGGCAATTCAAACATTAAAAACGAATGTCATTATCAATCTAGATCAATTTGAGCCAACAATTCCTTATGTAAATTTAATCCTTATTACAAAACCACCAACTCATAACAACTTTACCGGTTGGACTAATGTTTGAAATAGGAAGTGGAAAAAAAATCCTCTTAGGTCTAATCATATCCCTTAGCGACCTTGTTAGCTCTCTAACTTTTGTGTTTCTATGATGTTATGCCTATCTAATTTATTTCATATTTTTAGTCTAGTATTAAGTTAGGTTAGTCATATAACATTGTATTCTTATGTGATGTTGTTTCTCTCAATTTTTTATAATCACACGCAATTCTAGATGTAGTGATTAACTCTAGTTTGTAGTTGATGTAACTTTTTTATACACTATTAATAAGGAGTAGCT
>SNQJ01S0030232.1:69468-83125 GCA_010110895.2 Picea sitchensis | reverse complement strand
TAATATATTTCCTTATTGGTACGCATTTTTTGGAAACAAATAATAATTATTTGTTTTTTGTTATAGTATGTTCTACCTTTATCTCTCCCATACGACTTTGACAACAACATAAAACAAATTATTTATGTACTTGGCAAATACATAAGGTAAGTAATGTTTTATATGGAAAATGTACTTCTTATGTGATTTGTAGCAGAACTTATTGGCATATTATGTTTTATCTGCAAATTTATATATGCCTTGATATTATTTTATTGCATCATTTGTAGGTGGCTTTCATCAAAAGAAATCCATAAAGAAGATATAAGGTATTGGAAGAGCGAAATTCCCCGACTAATGTGTCAAATGCAGCAGTATCTACCTCCAGCATTTTTCAATGCATAAGAACACTACCTCATACACCAAGTTGAGGAGATTGAATTATGTGGACCAATACACACAAGGTCGATGTGGATGGTGGAGAGGCAGTTAAAGTCATTGAAGACTTTTGTTAGACAAAGAGCACGTCCTGAGGGTTCTATGGTTGAGGGATATATGGTATATCAATGCATGGTGTATATTAGTCAATATCTACCTAAATTAGGAGAAAATATGAATGTGCCTCACATTTGGCATCTCGACTCCATCAACAAAATTAAAGGGGAGGTCATATTGGGGAAAGGTAAAATGAGGATTGTGAAAGGTAATTATTAGATGTTGATGTAGATTTAATATATTACACATTTATTTTTCCAATTTTATTTTATCATACTGATTTTTTAAATATTTTGTTCCTACATATTGAACTATATTAAACTATGTTTGTATTAACAATAGCTAATTAATGATATTAAATTGTTATTTTATCATATAGTTGTTCGAGAGTGGGATGCTTTACATTTATACATTGCAAACAACCTTGATTAGATGGAGCATTGGATAGAATATTGTGAAGAATAGTTCGGTAGGTTATCATGGGAAGGGGTGAGTAAGATGATTAAAACAACGCATCATCATCGAGATCAATTTCTTGATCTTACGTCAAGGGAAGTTGATTTAGCCTTTGGCTTAAAAGATAAACATGCAAGTAAATTGTTTACCCACATTTTCCTAGTTATTTCCCAATTTTTCAATGCATTTGGTTTGTTTAATTTTTGAAATATATATTTACTAAGTCCTATATGACGTTTATTAATTGGCAATGTATTTTTTACTTGTTATCCATGTTACAGTTGAAACATCACAAGGCTATGTGGTGTAATGGTCATAATTTTCGTATCAAAATGTTGGATGATAAGATGAAAACCTCGGATTATGGAATCACTGTAGTGTTTAAGGTCACCAATGTTTCCTCTAGAAGTGACAGACATCCGGAAGAAACTGAGAATAGGTACTATGGGCATTTGGAGGATATAATTGAGTGTGATTTTGATTCCTTTAAAATAGTTTTGTCTGAGGTGAAATGGTACAGGCTATGGATGCATGAACGTGATCCTGAAAGAACTGTTATTGAGCATAATAATGGATTTACCATGGTTAATACAAGGGCATTTGAACCGGGTACAGAGCCTTATGTTCTTCCAAGTCAATGTGAGAAAGTATTTTACTCAGAGGTACATGGTAAAGCAGGTTGGTCATACGTTGTTAGATATGATCCAATAGGAAGACCAGTAAAGTATAATCATGTAGCCGAAGATGAAGATAATAATGAGGAAGAAGATCATGATTACGCAGATCAGGAGCAGGTGGTTGTAGTCGATGTGTCAGACGAAGAAGCTGAAGAAGTTGATCATCCAAATGTAGAAGACGACGATCTCATTGACGATATTGATTACTATATTAGCGAAAATGACGTGATGTTGATATGAATGAGCCTTTCACCAATATTGATTCTGAACCAGATCCTGATACAAAGGTTGAGCTGGATGAAGAAGAAAATGAATGATATTTAATTGTTGAAAAGAAGAAGTATGTGTTTATATTTGTTATATGATCTTTATATGTTTTCATTTTGTATAATAGAGTATGTTACATGTTCTTTATAATTTCAAATTAGGTATGGGGAAATTGAGAGTGATGTGCGAGGGGGGTGCATAATTAGAGCTTCCACCTTCACGTGGTTTCCCCTGTTTAGTAGATAATTAACTATTCTCAAAACCAAGAGGAGCTCTGCGCGGCTGCACCTAACCATGTACTACTTGACCCCATTAAGGCATGACTGCGCCTAATCATGTACTAGTTTACCCCGCTTATAATCTACTGTGGACTGAAATTTGGTAGATGAGAATGCTTGGAACCAAGGTATGGACTAAATTAGACGACCTCTAGGAGGAGAAATCAAAGAAGTTTAATATAACAATGTATGCACCTTGTCACCCCTGGTGCTCTGTGTAGATTCTCCTAGAGGACCTCGTAGGCCTTTCTATCTCCACTCTATTGATAGTAAGTGGCGTAGGATTAGAGTTAGAACACTTGAGAACACACCACCCCATTTTTGGCCAAATTAACAAAGGAATCTATAAAAAGTGGTTTTGTGTTGTGTATTGAATAATTGGACAATGAAGTATGGCTTGTGGACTTATTTGGTAGATAGTAAGTGACGCCAAATTAACAAAGGAATCTATAAAAAGTGGGCTTGTGTTGTGTATTGAATAATTGGACAATGAAGTATGGCTTCAAAGAAGGAGAAATCAAAGAAGTTTAATATAACAATGTATGCACCTTGTCACCCCTGGTGCTTTGCGTAGATTCTTCTAGAGGACCTCGTAGGCCTTTCTATCTCCACTCTATTGATATCCTATCTACCTACACAAACAACCACATGTATATTTTGTACAACCGAAAATTTTAAAAATGGGGTACCTTGGTTCGACACTCATCTAAGTGGGCTTATTCCATAGTTGTGCATAATCATATGATTTTTCCATAGTTGGGCTTATTATAATTTTTTACATGCAATTATAATTCCAATGCCTCTACCAAGAAAGTACGTGACCATCTCATAATCCTTCTTCTTTAAGTTGATGACCTTATACTTACTGGTAGTAACCTTAATATTTTAAACCAAGTGAAGTCAAGCCTTAAGTAGAAGTTTGAAATGACACACCTTGGTCGAGAGAGAAACAAATATGACTATATAACAACTTTGTGATATGAATTAGTAGTGTTTCTCACCTATAAGTAATTGAGTTTTAGTGGTATAGTTTATTAATGTTCTTAAACATTTTGGTCATTCCAATTAGGATTTTTAATGTTGAATCCACCCATATGTAGTAGTGTATGCATGGAAGTGTCGGTCTAATGTTCATTGAAACTTGGTGGCCCATGAGCTTCATGATGACATTTGACATGTCTCATTAAATATTGACGTTTTCATCATGTACTTTTAACCAGTGTCTGAGTTGTACATTTAATATTTAATCAGTGCCATACCTACACCTTATAATTCAAAGTCACCAAATTGATGTATGGTACTCCCTTGTTTGTGGAATAAAGGACCACACAATGAGTTGAATGATTATAAGTCTGTGTATGTGTACATACCCTACCCACTTCTATATTTGAACTTCTGACCTCTAAGGAGGAAATAAATGACGTGTTTAAACAAATAGTCCAACATACACAAAATGTACGTTGCCATTTATTCAACTTCAACTCTAATTGTGTGTATAGTTATCTTTAATTAATTATATAAAATATAACAATAAAAACTTATAAAATAAGACTATACATTCAAACATAAATATTAGTTATTGGTACTATTATATTTATCAAGGCTAGGTCATGAAAATGGGTCAAAGAAGACATGGTCGTGTGAGAACTTAGAAGGAAAAGGTGACCAAAGAGAAGACTAATTAGATATAGGCACATGACCAATGTCGATTACTAGAATAAGTGTTGATTCTCTTCGACCCCTCAAAGTGACCAGTTAATGGGGCCAACGTTGAAATTTTCTCAAAATTTTCATGTAGTCATTGAAATTTGACATGGTTGCACTAGATGCATGCCTCGACAGTATGGGAGGGTTTCAAGACTCAAAGATTCATATTATACCCACATAAGCGAATGGTTTGTAACTGGGTGGACAATAAGTGGAATATGGTCAATAGCTAATCATTCAATATTCCATGTGTGTTCACAATATAGAAACAATATTTGTAAGGCATTTGATTGTTTAGGAAGTCGATCATGAGATTCTTGCAAGGCAATATATTTCTTCTTGCAAATTTCCTACAATTTCTACAAAATTAGTTCTTCATATTCATCTTTGTGGTTTTTGTAGATACCATATTATTATTGTAATAAATTGTAGAATGCATCTAGATCACTTAAAATCCTATGCCAATGCTAATAAGGATCTTCATTGTTTGAATGCAAATTGGTACCATACCATTGCTTGTTGTGTATAAGTGAGTGTTTTGTCTTTATATTTTTAGGAATAAATCATCTAAGCCTAATAAAAACAATCAAGAACCTCTATTCTAATTCTTGGTGAATAAACCATTCATTCAAGAGTTATGTTATACAATTATTCATTGTACTACTTTTAAATCAAGATTCCATCTACATTTTAGGTCTTGGATTTTCCATGTGAATGCAACACATATAAACTTATAATATGATGAACATGAATATATTCCATGCACATAATTGTTTGTAGTGCTCATGACAATTCATCAATAAATAAAGAAGACATTAATGACATTAGTTTGTCCATGACATTGCTATGAGGATGATCCTTACTCCACAAAGGAATATAGACCTTCTATGGATTTTGACACTGTCGATGTTTATGACATTTATATATGTTGGCCAAAGATTCAATGGTGGTTGTTGGTTTGGATAAATCTCCTAAGGACACGATATTAAACGATAACTAACTTAGTTATTATCTATCACAATTGTGTTGTTATTGTTAACCAACCTAGATTTATATTTACAGCGTAGGATTTATCAAGTGTCAAGAGGGATCAAATCCCCTGACATACAAAACTTTACCCAAGTTTTTTCACTCTAAAAGAGGTTTTCATCTAAAATTATTTGATCCCTCTCAATGATTGATAGATTCTAGGTTAATATGCATCTAGGCTAGTTTATAATGTGAATCAGGCCCAACTTCACACGTTTTTGTTTGTTTGTTTGTAACTATTATATTTGATCGATGTACATTGAATTCAACGTTATGTTACATTACACATCTACTCCACATTGAACTGTAAAAGGTGTCTCTATGATCAACTAAGTTCAAATACATGTATATTTATACTTATAGCTAGAATGGATAATTACTATTCTCTAGGTTGCCAATGGGGCCTTGCTAGATTGATGAAATTTGGGCATTTATTGTCTCCACTAGGATGAAATTACCCTAAGTGTATCATTTTCCCCTTTTGGACTAGCACACCTCTAAGGGGAATGTTTGAATAAGGAATTGCATAATGGTTGTTAAGTCACAAAAATTTCATACCACATTAAGTGTGACATGGTCTTCCACCTCTTGATAGGTGATAGATTCAAAATTAGGAGGGATATTTTATGGCATGAAAATAATGAAAAGGAGAAGATATAGTTAATATACATGGTTTCCATATCATGTCAATATACATTTTTCCATTTCATTGATGTGAGTGAGAGCTTATCAAATTAGTCCGAGGAAACTTCATTTCTTTCAAGCGCGAGAAGACTAAGGCACGTTGCGACTCGTGAGTTGGAGGGAATACTAGAGAAGGAAGGAGATAGAGAAGGAAGGGCATTGGGAGATATACATTTCTCCATTTCATCGATGTGAGTGAGAGTCGATCAAACCAGTCCGAGGAAACTTCATTTCATTCAAGCGCGAGGAGACTAGAGCACGTTGTGACTTGTGAGTTGGAGGGAACGCTGGAGAAGGAAGGGGATAGAGAAGGAAGGGAATTGGGAGAGAGATCTCACGAGCACAGTTACAAAGGAGAGAGAGAGAGGGAGATCGTGGAGGGCACTGGCTAGGAGGGAGATCTTGGGGGCAAGGTTAGGAAGGAGACATAACTCATAGAGAGCACCAAGAGAGAGAGCTTGAGGGAAACGTAGGGAGAAGACAATGGTGAGTTGTTGAATTTCCAATATTTGCATATGAAAATCCCTAAAAATGTCGACATGTAATTTTAGGGAATAAAAATGTTAGTGGCTCCATATGTGGACAAAAATCCCCTCACGAGATGCCTATAAAATTTGATTCTCTAACTAATATTTTCGACTAAGTTTATGTATTATGGCTCCTATGACAAAAATGCATGATATATTTGCAATGTAGCTTTTCCTTTTAATTGTCACTTAAGCTCTTTAGACGCAAGAGTTCCTTGAGGAAAGGACCATACTCTTTGTACCTCTGGAATGGCAGGGTTGGCTTTTCAATCATGAAATTAAGCTTGCGGGGTTTTTGTTTCCCATGAGAATCAATAAGAATGCAGAGGGCCTGCTACTCAAGTGTTTGTTGCACTTGTTCCGTTGCACTGCCCCATTATTTTTTGTAGATAGGGGTGTGCAAAACCTCCAATTCGGGCGTAGTGACGGGCCTTCAATTTGTCACTTTCCATGGCCCACATTATGTCCAAATTTGATACCATTTTCCTCATAATCTAAGACCTTCATGGAAAATATTATCACTTTTGATGACCGATGTAGATACTATGACTCATTCATATATAATAAAATGTGATATTACTTAATCTAAATATGAATGTGATATATGCTTGATATTAAGTGTTTGTATGGTTTTGTGTGATTTGAATCTTTAAGTTAATATGGTTCACAAGAAAGAAATAATGCAACTATGGTGAAAGAATTTGACCCACATGGCAAGTTTATCTCCTTCATTCATTGGCATAGACCACTTTTTTTAATGGTTGACAAATTTAAGGAATATTGTCCCTTCACAACCTTCAAAGCTGCTAGCACTTAAAGGCAGTCATAAATACCCTAAGCGATTCAATATCTTGCTAATATTGAGGATTTGAATTGACAGAGGGGAAATAATTCATTGAACAACATGCAAGAAATTAGGTAATTAAGGAACAACTCCCACCAATCAAGGGATTGATTAGATGGGCTAGATAGGAATCTTTTCAAGTATAAATAAAGTCATAGTTGATAGAGTACATATTTAATATTGTGGTTTCATTTTCCTTCTTGTTGTTCAAGCTAGTTCGAATTGTAGCTAAGAGGCAAATTTATGCCCAAAATATGCAAAAAATATGTGAGGGCATGCATTTGTATCTATCATGTGTGGGTTCTCAAATGTACTAAGATTGAACAACTAATAAACCCTAATATATATCATTTTTGTAATGCAAAATGTCTATGTAGCCTACAAGATGAATTCATACAAAATAAAAAATATTCATACTAAAATAATGCAATCAAGAAGTCATACACAAAACACCATATGATCTCCATCCATTCCTTATCATTCACAACCCCCAACTTACAACTCCTAGTGCTCAAATGATCTCACTAGCCATGGAACAGGTCCCTCTACTAATACTAATATTTTATGTGTCACTATCATGGAATGGTGTTACAACTCATCACATGGGAATGGCCCCAAACATTATTTTTTGTCTCAAAATTTGGAACATGGAACTCCTTATCATCATATTAGGAAATTGTCTTTTTTTTTAAGATAGGGGTGTGCAAAACCTCCAATTGGGGGGTAGTGATGGTCCTTCTCATACCCTTTCCCCAACATGACTCTAATGAAATTTGGGGTTGTAGAGGCATTTCATCAACCTATGTGGCTACCTATTCTTTGACATTCATCACATATGCTAATCTATTCTCTAGCATCCTTATGAAGGGTTGGCCAACAATATCATGCGTGTAGAACTTTGAGAGTTTTTCTTTTGGCTGCAGAGTGTAATCCATTACGTTCATTATGTCATGCCCCAAGCACATCATAGATAATATTCTCTTAGGCATCAACAAAGTACATGATCAAGTCCCATTTTGAATACATGACCCTAAATCTAGTTGTATGGAGCAATTTTCCTTGTGTTTTTGTAGGGTTCATTATGGGAGAAGTGTTATGAAAACTTGCTAAAGACGAGGTAAAATTCAGTATCAACAAACCACG
Source organism: Picea sitchensis (assembly GCA_010110895.2). Taxonomy (NCBI): domain Eukaryota; kingdom Viridiplantae; phylum Streptophyta; class Pinopsida; order Pinales; family Pinaceae; genus Picea; species Picea sitchensis. The sequence goes on along the minus strand of SNQJ01S0030232.1, from coordinate 75,039 downwards.
AGGTTTGCAAGGACACTGCAAACAAGTATTCATCAAGAAAAGTGTCATCCACCAAGCCTTTTTCGTAAATATCATCCACTAAGCCTTTTTAGTATCATTCACTAGAAATGCAGTCTTAGCTGGCTATAAAGAGATAAGTGTGACAGTCATTTGTATGCTTCTTGTTGCTGGAAATTACATTGAAGGATAGTCATTGTTTACACACATATTGTTGCTGGGATTTACACGTAATCTTTAGATTTGACTTGTCTCAAATTAAGACATACTTTGATAGTCATACTATAGAAAGCAATACATGTTTGGATAGTCATTTACATTCCTCGCTTGTTGGAAATTACATCTTGAACAGTCATTGCTTACATATATATTGTTGTTGGGAATTACACACAAGATTGATCTTTGACTTGTCTTAATTATACATTGAAGTGGTAACAATACAATCTTGATTGGACAATCATTTATATGCTGGAAATAACTCTTTGCACAGTCATCTTTCATGCATCCATGAGCTAGAAATTACATTGAATGAAGTGTCATTATGTGCTCTTGATTACACCTTGGAGAAGTATCATTTGAATTACATTCATGGGCAGTCATTAGTGATACTTTATTACTGGAAATCATTTACATATTGACAGTCTTTGTACTTGAAAGATATCATTGTCTTTGTTGTTATATGCTTGTTTCTCATGCACCATTGTTAATGTACCTATCTTGAATAGTCCAAGCATCTATTGTTTCATATAAGAGTTTCTCCTTTCCTTCAAGTTGTATTGGCACTTATACTTGTTGCAAGAACACTTTTACTTTGTCATATAACTTCTATCTTGCCTTGTCATTGAACCTTGTCACTTGACCCATCTTTAGATGAGGCCTTAACACCCTTGGGATACCATTCATTAATTCTAAAGAATCTATCTTGTTGAGTATCCTCCAACCATTCATTAATTCTAAAGCATCTATCTTGTTGAGTATCCACTAAGCCTTTTTAGTATCATCAAGAGAAGTGTCATCCACTAAGTATGGAATTGATTTTGCATTCAAGAATGGCCTATATTGTAAGATTTGTCATTCAACCTTGCTTAGAAGAGGAATTTCAACGATTGGGTGCCTTTGAGGGTCACCAAGAACCTTTTTCATATTAAATTCTTCCATGGTTTTCACAAATCTTACAATCTATGCCATTCTATAAAAGAGAAGACTCACACCCCAAAGCATACCAAAATAACAATAATGGGATGCCAAGTATGATATGAATCAAGTAAACAAGGACCCCAATAAGTTTATTACATACAATAGAATCAAGTATATTCTCCAAGCAAAACATGGGTTCCCTGAATATTTGCTCGCTAACTTGTCTTCTCATTTTTTCGAGTGTTGGTACCACAAACTTATATTTGCACGATAACTTATCTTCTTGTTTTAACAAGTGTAGGTACCACCAAATAGGTATATGTCTAATCTATCTTCCTCGAGTGATGATCAAGATATACTCAGAGAGGTTGAAAGTGAGATGTGTTGTACTAGATCTATCGGTTCTAGATCAACTAGATCTGAAAAGGTAAGGAAAATATTTCGTATACGCATGCAATTTTTTATTGCCAACGGAGGGTCATGTAATTATGATGTTGAGAGCATAGGTGACATTGAGTTTCCCTTGAGGTATAGAAATCTAGTGAAATGATGGGTACCTTTCCCTTGAGGTATATAAATCTAGTGAAATGATGGGTACCTAAGGAGCTACATGAAGTGGACACATATTTCTTCATCATTGGGAGGATGTATCACATTGCTCCTTCGTCCTTACATGGATTTGGGTTATTTTCCATGGATGGCATAAAGGTCGGCTATGGAACTGTCACTGAATTGATGAAGTATGTCGTACCATTATACAAATACAATCATTGGTTGATGTTGGTCTGATATACGCGAAGTATGCAGAGATACAAAGTTGTCGCAAATTATATACAACTAGTAGATAACAATCAAAATAAAGGGGCGACTATGTATATTGATGGAAGGCCAAAAGCTTTTGGAAACATTGCGGCCTTTATAAATAGTACACGACCAATGGAAACAACTAAGAAACCGAATTGCATATTTGAGGGACGCAAAGGAAATCATATATTTGTATGTGCAACAAAAACAATAGTTCCAGGTGAAGAGTTGTTGATCGATTACAACTTGAATCGAATAGATGGAGAGGGTGTGACTATGGGGGTAAATATCTTACATACCATTCAACTCAACCTTTGATCAATCATTGTTATAATTTATTGCTGCAATATTTCGATTTTTTACTGCATATATTTCATTTTTCATTATTTATTTTCTGATATTACTGCAATATTTCATTTTTTTAATGTTACAATTACTTTCATAACTGTTGTTGATTAATTTACTGTGTCAACATCTGTCTAGGGTGACTGTGGAAAATCACACGCTACATCTGTCCAAGGTGACCATGGAAAGGCACCCGCTATGCCTCAGCAGGTAAATGTTAAATATAGTAACAACTTATGACTACAACAACTAAATTTATGAAATTTCATTATTTATTTTCTGATATTACCGCAATATTTCATTTTTTTAATGTTACTGCTGAATTTCATAACTTGTGTTGATTGATTTATTGTGTCAATGTCTGTCCAGGGTGACCATGGAAAATCACATGCTACATCTGTCCAGGGTGACCGTGGAAAGGCACCCGATGTGCCTCAGCAGGTAAATGTTAAATATAGCAACAACTTATGACTACAATAACTAAATTTCGCAAATGTTAAAGTTCATCTCATTAATTTTATTCATTAATGTATTGTGGCATGGTCATCGTGGGAAGTCACTCACTCGTAGTAGATCAGAGCAGGGTGACCGTGGGAAGTCACCGACCGTACAACAACATCAGGTAGCTGTTAATGCTTAATAATAACTAAATTTGATTACAACATCTAATTTTTTTTTATGTTAAAATTAATTTAATTTCATTTATTGTTTGATGTTTTTAGTCTAGTACAGTTGATTTGGACAATGAGGAGCTTGAGGATGAAATATTTTATTCCACTGACCCAATAACAACTGTCATGAAGGCCTTGAAGAAGGCAAACATAGAATATCTAGTTTTGTTTTGCAAAAGATCCCTGACATAGGAGGACAGGGAAAGAATTGCAAAGCTACAAAATCTAATAAATTTTTTTGGGGTAAGTGACATCTTCACATATTTTTATCAGTTATGACAATTTCATATCCTTTTTTTTGTTTTATATTTTCTATATGATTTGATAAAGTAAATTTTTTCGTTTGTAGGAGTTTTTAAACCTCGTGCATCAGGAACTTGCTAAGCCTGCAACTGCTATAGGTAGCAGTGATGGTACGATGCAACAAAAAAGTTGACAACACAAGGTACAAATGAGGATTTTTGACCCTCCTGAGGTTCCCCTCGAATCCATTGATGAGAGCACCGATGTTGACCAGCATGACATGTCGAAGCATGATGAGTTGGAGCTTGAGACTCCACGTGACTCCGAAGATGAACGTACTGTAGATGGCAAGGAAGCTATTCATTGAGCAACACGAATTAAAAGCATTGTATCACTAGATCTCACCTTTCTGGTGGATGGCACATGTGTTCCGATCAAGATTCAGAAGATTGAGGTATTTGTTAATTAATTGATTCATTTTTATCATGAAATTGAAATGGACATTTGTTGAGATTATTATAAATTAATGGATAACACGTTTCTGCAAGAAACATTGTTTTATATAGAAACTTGAATGACAAAGCATTGGAGTTGTTTGGCCCCACCATTCGCACACGGTGGAATACCCAAGATAGCGAAAAGAAAGATGAATTGATAGGCCACATGGTAAACGTGTTCGACAATACATTCAATAAGAAAGTGGTTACAAAGTTAGTCGGCGAGAGTTTAAAATATACCATGGCCTAATATAGAGAGAAATTGAAATTAGACCTCAAGCATGAGCGCCCTCCCATGGTTATGGAGAAAGAGTGGAAGGCCCTGATAGAGGATGCAAAGGAGAACTTGTTTAAAAAACAAGGAAGACATCCATGACCTAGTAAAGCAAGGTACAACACATGTCATCTTCTTAGTGAAATATGTTCATTTATGTTTTTCTTTCTTGTTTTAAGTAACAATTCTGATATCTAACTTTTTTCAAAAATTCCATATATAGGCTACCTGACACCTCCAAAGCAACCAAGGCTAGAGTGGAAAAGCACGGGCAACATAAACTAGGCCAATGTGGCTATGGAAAACTAAAATCTCAAATCGTAAGAATTAAATGATTAACTGTGGTGAATATTTATTTAACAGTAGCGAACAAATATCTATTTTTGATATTGGTAATTTTAATGGTGTTATGCATTGTAGTTAACTACGTTCCAAACTGCTTCCACCGAGGAGGAACTAAAGCTTGGTTTCAAGTATGACTTTAAAAGTGTGATTAAATATCGGAGAAGCTTGGGGCAGATTCCAATCTCCCCAGCCATGCAAATGTAGGTAAATAAAATGAATAAGGAAACCACAATAGCATGCTTCTAAAGTCTATTCATAATTTATTATATCACCCTTAACTAAGTATTTATGTTTGTTTTCAAGCAACAATGCAACTGCAACAGTGAACCTAGCGGTATTCAACAAACACCACTTCATACTGGGGAGCACATGTCCAACGATAGTGGGGAGTAGAGTACCCATTCCAATATGTATGCTTCAGAATTAGAAATATTTGTTGTGATTGTAGATATTTATTTATCGACTTATACTTGTATGTTATATTCTTTGAATGGAAGAGCATGTAGCTTAGGAGGGTGAACCATGAGAGGAACCAAGTGGACAAGAAATTAAAACGCACCAACTGTCACTGCTACACAGACAGGTAAATAGAAATATTGTAATGTTAATCAAAATAATGAAATAGTTATTTCAATTATATTTCAACATATCGATATGATCATTTTCGTTGTTGTAGTTCACGCCCCTGCACAACTGCCTCCATGCCCTTCTCAGCGACGTACCAGAAGTATGGTACATGAGCGCATGGAAACACAAATAATAGAAGGACATGGTGCATGAAATACAGTGTCAGAGGATGATTATGATACCCCAATTGTCAATTTTATGAATGTAAAAAAACATAAATCAAAGAAAAACTAGATGTATAAATCCATGAATTGTATTTGGATGTTTATCGATGTTTTTAGTATGAAACATTGTTTATATGAATTATCGCATTATGCTTCAATGTTTATATGTTCATATGTTTTGATTGTTGAAATAATGTAACTGCGAAGATCATTCTTATTATTATTTTATTATTGGATTAAATCCCCATTGCGGATTAATCATGTCATTATTATTATTATTGCTATTAGATTAATCCCCATTGTGGATTAATCATGTCGGTAATTGAATAAGGACCAAATCCCCTTTTGCGGATTGGTCATCGGACAATTACAAAGTGCTGAATAAGAAGTCGGCCCCAACAGTTACAATGGAAGGCCCAGAATTAATTAAAGGTGGGTTTACCCACCCAGAGTGAGAGGTCGGCCCT
>SNQJ01S0030232.1:47541-69458 GCA_010110895.2 Picea sitchensis | reverse complement strand
GTATGTGGCCCAATGCCATCATCCTCCATTAATGGGTATGTATACTATGTATCATTCATTAATGATTATTCTCGTAAAAGACCTGGATATATTTGAAGTGTTCAACAAGATCAAGGAATTCAAAGCCTTGATAGAGAATCTTTTCGAAAGAAAGATTAAGATACTCAGGTCAGATAATGGAGGAGAATATACCTCGAAGGAGTTCGTAAGCTTATGCAGAGATGTCGGGATCAAGAAGGAACTAACTACTCCCTATAATCCCCAACAAAATGGTGTAGCTGAATGGAAGAATAGAACCATACTGGAAGCTGTGAAGACTATGATTCACGATCAAGATCTTCCTATGTGCTTATGGGAAGAAGCAGCAATGGCAGCTGTTTATGTGCATAACAGATTATCCCATAGTGCACTTGGGTTCAAGACCCCGTAAGAGATGTTCACTGGAAAGAAGCCAGAGGTAAGCCATCTCAAAATATTTGGTTGTCCAATGTTTATTCATATACTGAAAGAGAAAAGAAACAAGCTGGAACCCTCCGAAAAGAAGGGAATATTTGTGGGATACTGTGAGGTATCCAAGGCCTTCAGAATCTACATACCTGGTCACCGCCATATTGAGATCAGCAGGGATGTGACCATTGATGAAGAAGCATCACTTAAGAAATCAAGAAGATGCCAGCTTGAAGAAGTATATGAAAAGGAACCTATAAATCCTAGGATTGCAGAATCAATGAGGGAAGTTCCCAGAGCTGCAGAACCTGTAAGGGAAGTCATATCTTCCCCCGATGAGAAGACTCCTGAAGATCACGATATAACATAATTCCAAGAACCTCCTCAAATGACCTTCTCCCATAAAAGAAAGCCTGCTTGGGCAAGAGAGCTTATTCAATATGGAGAGAAGTATGGTGTTCCAGAAGGAACCACAAGACAGGTTTCCAAGAACTTTCAAATGAATGACCTTCTCCTATAAAAGAAAGCTTTCTTGGGCAAGAGAGCTTATTCAATATGGAGAGAAGTATGGTTCCGCAGAACCACAAGACAGTGAAGAACAGCCATTCCGCCATATGGCTTTGATAAAAGACTACTTGATGAAGAATCCACATATTTTGAAGAGGCCATCCATTAGTTGAATGGGCGATGCCAGCGACAGAGGAATACCAATCCATAATGAAGAATGATGTAAGGGAAATTGTTCCCCGCACTAAAAGGTAAGGATGTGGGTATCATCGTATCGGCTCTACAAATAAACATGCCGCTGATGGAAGTATTGAGAAATATAAAGCAAGATTTGTCGCCGTGGCTTCTCCCAAGGAAGGAATCGACCATGAAGAGACATTTTCCCCGCGGCCAGATACACTTCAATCGAACCATTATAGCTCACGATGAAAATGGAAGCCGCACGATGGATGTGAAGACAACTTTTCCGAATAATGGTACCAGAGGAAGTATATAGAGCAAACCCCAAGGATTTGAGGTTGAAGACAAGAAGCCCTACGTCAATGACCAAAGAAAGCCTTATATCGACCGGTGTTAGCCCCTTGAGCTTGGTATGGCCATATAGACGCTTTGATTCCAGCCAATACTTTACCAAGACAAAAGCAGCATTCAAATCCTCACTTCAAGATCATGTAGATACCGAACCAAGAATACTATTACCGATGAGGATGCTAATTTATTCTTTAACCGAGAAGAAAACTTCATCACGAATGTAAACGCAGACTCTGTCATAATTTGAGATGAAATACTTTGGCCTAATGCATTACTTAGGTCTTGAGGTACAGATCCCAAAGAATCTTCCCTTTAACCAGGAAGTACACGACCAAACTTGAAGAGATCCAACGCAAGTTCTCGAATGCAAGTCCATGAATACACCCATGGAAGCAAAGTCGAAGCCATCGGGTCGATACTTCGTCGATTTGATAGATGCCACTCTATAAAAATAGATTATTGGATCACTTATGTACCCGACGAACACTTCAGTCGACATCCGGCTTTGCAGTTGAACACCTGAGTTTTACCGTGGAGCCCGACGTTGTTCATTTAGTGGTCAAGAAACATGCGATGAGGTACCCCAAAGGCAATAAATGGATTATGGTCTCATATTGAGATCATGACTTCATTAATCGAAAGTGGATCGATGCAAATAAGGTGAAGCATTGCCGCATGTAAAAGCAATCTCCTGATGTTGTTTCAGCTTTGGGATCAACTATGATCTCACGGCAGAGTAGGAAGTAATTCAGTATTGCTCAAAGACAAATGGAAGCAGAGTAAATTCGTCGATGTTCTCATTAATGGCTTTTCATATGGCTTCAAAAGTCAGCCGACAAAAGCCTATTTAATTCGAGATGAGAGAAAACCCGTGATTCGATGATAATCAAAGTCGGTATTAAAAATGACAAGAACTTATGTTTCCACGACAGTCGTATAACACAAATATCCAATATCATTTCATTCGCGACATGGAACAGAGAGGAGCCCTGAAGCTCTGCAGATTAGCATGGATGAACAAAATACGATGTGATGACTAAGCTCTATCTCGCGGTAACGCGAACACTTTCGAGATATAAGCTTGGTATTGTCCGAAGAGACCTTCCCTGAAAGGGGGAGTAGTTGTTGTGTTCTTTGCTTCTGACCTATTTGTTATATGTAAAGAAAGATGATTCATTGTTTTTGACCTAGTTGTTAGACTTAAAGTATGACGCTGTGTTATCCTTGCTTCCGACCTCATTGTTAGATCGCAAAGATGATTCATGATTTTGACCTCGTTGTTAGACGTAGCATGATCACCGTGGTGATCCTTGCTTTTGACCTCATCATAGACGTAGGGCAAGATGAGTCATGCTTCTAAAATAGTTGTTAGACGTAAAGCATACTTTGTGTGATCCTTGCTCGACCTCCCCTCGCTAGGACGAAGCGCAAGATGAGGTGAGTCATGCTTCACTCCGTTACACATAAAGCATGACGCTGAGTGATCCTTGCTTCCGACCTCGCTATGATCTAAAACAAGATGAGTTATGCTTCCCACCTAGTTGTTAGACGTAAGCATAACACCAATGATTCCTCACTTCCGACCTCATTGTTAGATGTGTAAGATGATTCCTCGCCCAACTTGTTAGACGTATTTAGATGTTGATGTGTTCTCATCGATCTCATTGTTAGATGTAAAGTTTATATGATGATATTACTTGTTTCTAAACTCAGCTTGTTAGATCTAGTTGATGTGACTGAATATTCCAGCTACCAGCTTAACTGTTGTGATATTGAGCTAGTGTAGTAATGTGATGCCACTTAGTGTCAGTGGATGAGGTATCATTTTTCCTGATACATTTTGATGCAGATGTTGATGGCATTCTTTGAGAATGATGATGTTGCCGATGAAGAAAACTTTCGATGACCTCTGAAATGTGCCAGGCAATGGCCGAAGATGATATCGATCTATAATCGTCCTCCAAAGCACCGATGATGTAGACTCTCGCCGGATACGATGAAGAATAATCTTCCTTGTTATAGAGTGCCGAAATAATGTAACCTGCCAAGACACTCTTATTATTACTTTATTATTGATTAAACCTTACCAAGGATTAACTCATGTCATGGCTATTATTATTGTTATTAGATTAACTCCCCACCAGATTAATCATGTCGGTGAATAACAAGGACCTAACTCCTATGGATTGGTCATCTGGACAACACAAAGTGCTGAATAAGAAGTCGGCCCCAAATCAGCTTATGCAATGGAAGGCCTAGAATTAATTAAAGGTGGCTTACCCACCTAGAGTGAGAAGTCAACCATGATGGTGTCTCTTCACATGTGCTAGATTGATACAAATAAGAGGCTAGGGGCTACCACTTCTATCAAGACACAACTCACTTGTCTATTATCTTATGAGGCAAGTCAGAATTGGAAGTTGGAGAGAGGGGAGAAGAAGGGGTGGCGATCCTTTGGGGAGGACCTTCAGGATTGATTTGACTTATCTCTTGAACATTGTATAAGCATTTATGATAAGGAAATTTTTACTGGGTTTTCTCCCCCTGAGGGCTCTCAAGACAAATGACATGGTTCTTGTGATTGTGTATTTCTCGCTGATCTTGTTCTTACTATGCTCTATCTAATGAAATGCAAAGAACTCATAATAAATGGCATAAACATTAACATTGATGACTAGTCAAGTATGCATGAATGTCTATATGTTTTCTATAAGGAACAAAATCATTTATTGCATGGGAATTGAGAGAGCCATGTGAGGGGGTGTAGAGGGGCCATATCACTCCACCTTCTCATGGTTGGCCTTGTTCAAGAGAGAATAAATCCTATTTTCTAAACAAAGAGAAGCTCATTAAGGTATGCTAATTTAAGTTTTTCTAGAGTATTTTATATAACTAAATGCATGTTTATTTGCTTATGTATTATTTACTCATATAAAGAATTTGTCTTTATGATTCATGTGTCTTGGTGATGGAAATGCATCTCATGGACAACTTATCAAGTTGTATGGGTAATGGATCTGGTGAAAGACAATGATAAGGTAAGGGTTTTGATTTGTTTTGAAGTATAGAACTCAATGTAGAACTTTATGGAGACATAGAAATGTAAAATACAATTTGATTATTGTTAAGATATTCATATTTTCTAGATTATTATTAGTAATTAATATGAGACCCCCTTTATTTGTGGGATGAATAGAGGGTTTATTCATTGTCCCACAAACAAGCTTTTAAGCCCTCACATCAATTCCCAGGCCCCCTCGCCAGGTTGTGACCTATCAATATATTTTTGAGATATAAGTAATTTTATAAGTCGATGTGCAATAATATATAAACACATAAACATATTTTGATCAACCATTGAAATATTGCACCTACAAATCTACTTTGGCATGTTTCTAGGACCATTTATCTCCCCATGTATAATTTGATCCTTTTAGAGGCCAAAGGGTAATGCTTAACTTATCTTCATTGATTTTTTCCTTTCCTCAAAAAAATATTCAATGCAGCTCTTGCCCCTCCAAGTGGGCCAAAACCCCCACTATCAGCCAATAATGAATCTCCAAATGATGCCACTGCATCCAATGCTTGTTCAACAAGGGGCCCTCAAATATGTATTATGTAAAAGAGCTCACGAGGTCAATTCAAAACCCAATGTACTTTATCAAGGGATACTTCATACACCAAGCGTTATGCCTCCTAAATTCTAATGTATGAAGTGTTCTTCATGTGTGGGCACATACCCAAAAGTGTGCGATGAAGCCTACATTATAGGCTTACAAATGTGACTCCAAAACTCTCATGACAACAAATGTTTGATCAGTCATGACAACAACCTAACAACTTCCATAACTTGCCAATGAAAACTTAGTGAAAATGGCATCCTAGTATCAATGCTCCATCAAATTTATATTGTTGTTTCCATGGCACAATCCTGCATACTTCAACATTAGTTCATTTGTTGCATGTTGTCAATAGGTACAAAGTGACAACCCGAATCTTCAAAAACTCTTTGACTGTACCAAAGACACAATGGAAAAGAAGAGACGAAAATATACTCTCTAATTGTTTATTTTGAGTGTGCTTAGGTCTGAACCAGTGATGTTGTAGGTGACATTCATTCCCAGGTGAAATTCACCTTCATTTTGAGAAAAGTACCCAATGTAAACCAAATTTTGAAAATTCTCGAGGCTTTACAACAAATGCAAATGAGTTCACTAATGGTCAACATATAATTGGCTCACTAAAATTAAGCATGTCAGAAAGTGGGATTTGAACTCAAAGGGAGAGTAACAACTTTTCTCCCAACCACTTTTCCTACACCCAATTAACAATTAAATTTTTAAAATTACTATTTAAAATATATATTTTTAAATGAAAACAATATTAATCATATGTTGTGAATGTTGAAATAGAATCCAAAAATAAATCAATAGCTTTCTTGAAATTTCGTGTAGACATACAGTGAAGGCCTTCATACACCTTCAGTCATTTTTTCCTTTCCCAATCACCCCCTTCCTCAAACAAACTGCATGATGGATACCAAAGTCAATAAACACCATATTGCCTTGGACAACATGAAGAAAAAGCAAAAAAGACTAACATAAAATGGCATACCTCTTAGCTTTATCAATGCCTTTCGAAATCAAATCAAAGTCCATGAAAAAGATCCCAAGCTTAAGGGTGTGGAAAACTAAATCCATCTTCTGGCCTACAACATCTGTCTTCCCCTCGATGACTTTTATTTGCTCCAAAGCATTTTCTTGTAAAGAAAATTTGGTTTCTCTTCTCGAGGAATTATCATTTGAAGGATTGGAATGCGAGCTTCCTTGAATATCTAACCCTACCATTCAACCACAAGTAGGATAGGGAGTGGAGTGCACAGATCCTGTGTGCATAGTCATAAGGAGTAGGCTTAAGAAGTTAGACAAGGTGTAAGGGTAAGGAACAACCACCAAGTAGAAGGGAGTCAAGGTGATGGAAGGGACAGAGCAATAGGAGGGACACATTCATTAATCAGGGGGAACTTAGTACTCAGAAAGCACATTCCTGTAGGGGAAAACAAAGGCATTTGTTTTTTTCCTTTTTCCTAGTATTTGATGCATCTCTCATATCTTGTAACTATGAGCTGAATAATGTCATGAAATTTCTCACAAATATATATGGCTTTATTAATATTTAGTAGGACATGTCATGTAGATATGACTCCATGAGTATTTAGCAGAATATGTCATGTAGATATGAAGAGCTTACTGCATCAGATAATGTGCAAAGGCAATGATGCTTTTATGAAATTGCCTTTGATGTTGAATTCCGATTGGCATGGAAATCTATTTTGGTACTGGAAAAAAGCGTGGCACTAATTACATTCCAAGATCAATGAATGGCCACAGTTTTGTATCTGCATTATGATTTTGATTTTAATTGTAGTTTATTTTTGTTGTTAGACAGGAAAATGATAAAGACTATTATGTGTGCTTAGATTGTTGTGATAACCATTTTTTTTTTAATATTTTCATTTTTTTATTTCTGCCAATTTAGTACACTCTTATACAGACATTCAAATTTGTCTTGATTTGCAGGCATTGTCCCTACACTGCTTTTATGTGTGGAAATATTTTGGAAAGAAAAGGAAAATGACTTTGATTGGGTAAGACTAAAAGATATACGACAAGAATGCTTTCTGAATGTTTTGCCACAAGTTAATACATTTAGTTGAATCAAGGTACTATAATGCATGTCTTGATATTTGGAACTTTTAAATAGTTTGGTATCTTTTTCTTTTACTAGGCCAGGGAAAATGAAATGATTTCTGGAATTGAAGATGACTATGCTGGGAATAGTCATGTGAAAGGAAGTTTGGATCTTTCATTTGAGAATTCTTTAGTGTTGCAATCACCTGTAGCTACACCAAGAAGTTCCTTTCATGCAGAACAATCTGGATTTGGCTCTTTTAGAATGGCTCTTCCTCCATCAACATATTTTTTCATCAGAAGCAGTGTATAAAGCTGGGGTTGGTAAGTATGGGATGCCTTTTCAAGAAAATTGAAATAGATCTTACACTGCCTTGGCTTTATAAGGTTAAATACTTCATATGATTCTTGTATTTTGCGAATCAAATGATTCCAATATGTTGAATACTGATTACAACAAGCTAACCATGCAATGTATGATTGTTCTTTCATATGGGCTTATGTATCATCATCAAAATAGTTTGTGATGCTGGATGTTTTCAACTAATATCCTAAGCATCAATCAACAATAGTGTTATGTTGATAATAGTTTGAATAAGGAAAATTAGAGTTCTTACTTGAATTATATGAAATATTAGGATCAATATTGTGTCAAAGTTAATACCATCCTTACACTTGAACAACCAAATATAAATAATACCCATAAAATAAAAGTTAATGATATGACTTAAACTCATAACACAAACTCTACATAGTTAGATGCAATCTTGTTAGAGCGTAGGATTTGGTGATGTGGGTAGAGTATCGGATGTAGGTGCGGTTTTATTATTTTCCTAATTGTTGTTCATAGGATTGTGCATGGAGCAAAATATTTGTAAGAAGATCTGGGATAAATAAAGAAGACACAAAATATAAATGATCATTGATTGAATAAACTTATATCAAAAGGAATTATGCTAGAATATAAGTGTTGAGACTTGGGAGATAAAGATCTCTAGATACACAACTCCTTTTATTCATCAGAGTTCAAGATTGAAAAGGAAAACTGAATTGTTACGAGTCACATGACACTGTGAAATGGGACACAAAGGACTAAAATATACGAGTATCCGACATGAGACACATGGGCCATAGTGAATGGGGGTGACTTCTATGGATCTTAAGTAATAATAATTAATAGTAATAATTGTGTTAATTAGGTCCATTACACGCCGTCCCTCCTTGAAAGGCTCCGTCCTTGAAGTAGGATAAGGGATTGGTGCTAGACATCAAATTTGTGCATGAATCAACAATAAATCATACTCTTCATTAGGTACAATACTAAGGCTTCTATGTATCATGAAGATGGGGACTTCTGTAGCATATCATTGTAAGGCTTCTGTAGCATATCATTGTTTTCAGAGACTAGAAAACTATCAAGTTTTTCTTTTTAAAACCTACATAAGTCGTCACTATAGCGACGTATGTTCGTCGCAAGTATGACATCTGCATCGCAAGCCATTGGTGGGTTTTCTACTCTACCACAGAACTTCGTTGCTATTGCCATGCGTCGCCATCTCTATAGCAACACATGTTTGTCGCAAGAAGTTAAATATTCGCTATGGGATTCCATCTTTCCGATGTATGTTCGTCAGTCTACTGACGATAGTTTGTCACAATTATGACGATGTGAACAAAAAAGATTAACACAAAATATTTAGGTTGATGACAGGTGGCATCCTGATTTCGTCGTTGTTTCCACAAATAATCTTAGTGCATGGATATAGCGACGTAAAAAGTTCCATGAAAAATATTGTTTGCCTTCGTGGAAAGTACGGCGGATATGTGTGGCAATAGCAATGAAAAACCGTGCCAAATTTGGTCATATGTAGTAGTGTAAGAGGGATGAAATTACTTGTCTCAACCATATTTCAAGATTTTAGTGGCTTCTAGATAGAAACCCCTAAAGAAATTATTTAAGAGAGATCCAAGAAAGAGGGGAAACCATGCTCCAAAAAAACTTGGTGGTGACCTAGAGAAGGGCATGAAGAACCCTATGTATGAGATAACCTCTTATATGGTGGGGGAGATAATCCAATATATTATTAAGGGTGTTTTTATGTGTAATATTGTAAGCTCGTAGTCAACTAGGAATGAAAAGCTTCTCCACTATGATTTTCTCCAACACAAAGGATTGAGATTTTTTTTTTAAAAGGAGGGTCTTATTTTTATAAGTCAATTGGTTTGTACATGAGATAATAGTTTGGGAGGTGAAACTCATGAAATTAAGATTTCTCTAAATCTTTGGTCTATATGTGAATGTATTCACTACCATTAGAGTTGTGAGAGGAAGGAACCTTGGAAGGCATTGGCGATACACTTGAGGTTTGTGTGCAATATTCTGAAGCCATTGCTATCACACCAATTTCATCCACTCTTGACATCTAAGATATTTTGGTTGGAAACATCCCAAAACAACATTATCCTTGTCTAATAAATTCAAAATGCATGATTTATATGCTAATATAATGTTACAAATAGAATTCACTTCAGGTTGACCAATAAAAGGGTTGTGTGGCATAACCCTTATTAGTCTCACAATAGTGTTATAAGCATTTTGATACCCATGTGGCCCTTGTAGTAGCATGACTTGAGCGATTACACAATCCATTAATTCCAGTAGTCAACTTGAGAGCATGGTTGGTGAACAAAGGACCATACCAATCAACCTTCTTCATCGATGAGGTTACTTGGCCCTTCTAGGAAGCTAATTAGACACATGGATGCCCATACCTAATCAACCTTGGGTGTTCACACTAGAATTGTTTTTCTTCCAAGCTCAAATATGGCTTGTAAATACAAGCCTCCTCTACACATTTAATAATTTTTTTGTGTGCTAAGGTTATGTTGTTGAAATTTTGACAATGAGTGAGGAATTCTTAAGCTTCAAAACACAAAACTTACTTTACCTTGGCCTCGTACAATGCAAATTCCTCTCCAAGATGTTGATTACATAAGGGGAAGTGATGCATGCTTGTTTTCACATTAAAGAGAGTCCATAGAAGGACAGAACAAACACTCCCATGAAGAATGATTGGAGACCACTTTTGTAAGCTTCTTCCATGTGATATTATTTAGTTTGTTGCATTTCCATTGGTTTAACAAAGAATTGTGTTGCTTCCCCCCAATACGTTGTTCAAATCATTTAAATCCATGTTTTGAATAGTTTATTAGTTAGAGTGCAAGTGTAAGGAATAACCTTGTTGGCATATGTTTATTTTCCACTCATCATTTATCTACCTCGTCTTCAACAACCAGTTGTCAGTGCTTCTTTTGTTCACACACACAAGAAATTCACACATGCAAAATGGTGACCATATTGGGGATTTGGTCCATAAATCCAATCCCTATTTGTTCCTTGGAATCAATTTAGATTTTTGTTAGTTTGAAGGTTATGATACGCTCCTATCTCAACCCCAATAGCCAGCTAAGAGGTCCTTATTTTCAAAATTTCAAATCTTTTAAATTCAAAGGAATTTACGCACCTGTTTCCTCTAGTTTTGCACAACTGGGCTTGTTTCTCTTCGAAACCTATGCAAATCACTCACACAAATTGATAGTGTTCAACAAGTGTGATCACACCACTATAGTTTTTGTAGCCCATGCAATGAAATACAATTTTAGTATTTGATTAGTACTCGGATTTGCTTAAAATTCGCACGGGCCTCTTAATTTTTCTATAATTTATTAACTATTATAACATTATTGTTTATCCTAGAATTAGAGAACTTCATCGATAAAAAATGATATCTCTCATTTCTTGTATTTATTGATTTTTAGTTCTTTATTTCCAACAATTTATATTCAATACTTCACTTTTTCACATCCTCAATTTCAATTTATCACCACACTCATGCACATAATGAAGGACCTAAAGACTCTCCCACATCAAATATACTCTTCACCTTGCACTTCAAGAGATTTGGGCGATTCAAGAAGATTGCGACAATGAAATACTTCTTTTAACACTCTGTAAATATAAACAAGCTTAGTCCATGCCACCAAACCTAGACTTCTAAAAAGTAAACAACTTAATTTAACCTACTAAATCTTCCCTCGAGGACAAAAATAAATTATAGTTTAGGTTAAGACTATGGAGGTGGGCATTCAAAAAACCCTTCGTAGTTATTTCTCATTGAAACTTGGTTGTTCTTTTATGGAACTTTAAAATTGTTTTTAACATGTGTGTTTGTAGCTCAAGGGATGCACTCTCATTTGAGAATTAATGATTAGGTTGGGTCGATAGTTTGACAAAGCCTCCCAACTCTTTCAAGTTATGTGTCACTTCCTATTTGTTTGAAGCTAATAACCTTTGTCCATTATCAGTGAAGAGGTATCCTAGTGACCAAGTCTTGGGTGCACCACCATGTGGCTTTCATGGTATTGGGAAGGCACATGAGATGGATAAGTGTTACCCCCATGGATTTTGTCACATTGGGCATTTCATTATAACCGTGTTTATCATACCTTTTCTTGCCTTATTTGATGGATTTAAGAGGTGTGCTGTACTTTTTTCACTATGCAAAACCCTTCATCAAAACTGTAACACACCCAACCCCTTAAGTACCTTTTTAAGGGATGGGGCATCCAAATTTTTCTTTACTCCATCATCTCGAATCCTCTTCCCGGGATCTCCATCACCTTCTGCTCGTCAAGAGTTTTCCAACAACTATTACCATGCTCAAATATGAGCTTTGGATTGGAAGTTATGCCCTTCCGAAGCTCTTATGGAATCATTGGTCAAAGGCCATGTGGTACCCACATGGATTCCCCTCATTCCTACCATTCCACCTGGCATAGACTTGACCATGGTTGTCATCCCTTAGTGATGACATGGCCGCTGGAGAGGCGGTTACAAGGGATGTTCCTCGCGCCTTCTTGATCACCGGGTCTTCTGCCCTTCGTCCTTCCTATCCATGTCTGAAACATTCCCGGAGTCCTGCCATGTGGCTTCGACCTTCATCCCGTTTGACTCATCCATTATAACACACCAAAAACATCTGGATTTTTGAAACCCTAGTGCTCCAGGGTATTCCACCAGCTATCAGGCCAACGAGCGTGTGTCAGGGTGTTAACACGTGACATAGGGAAGAGACAACACATGGCCCCATTAATGGGTGACATGTGTCATGTTTCGATTGGCATATAAGGTTTGTAAAATGCATGAATCAAGGTGACATGTGCCATGCCTAACATGGGTCCATGTCACCCTGGTTGACATCAACGTGCCACGTCACTCCAGACTGACATCCTTCGGGAGCCTCCAGCCTCTCCTACATGCGAAATCACCTAGAGCTTCAGAGTCCGAACTCTTTCCATCAACCTCCCAATACATTTTATTCCATGGTCAAGACAGGTCCACGTAGATCCTCAGATCTACGGCCTCTGTTGCTTCGCGACTTTGGAATTCAGGAGTTTGGATGTGTAATTTCCTTTCTGCTCCCGAAGTGGTCAGCGGCGGGCTGACCATGGTCTAGATCCAACGATTAGGAAGGATCGCGATGCATCCTCAGATTAATGGTCCTTGTCGCTTCACGACTTCGACGTTTAGGGGGTTTTGCCTGTTTAATACTCTTGATCTCCCGGAGTGGTCAATGTTGGATTGACCATGATGTAGATCCAATGTTTAGGGAAGATTGCGAAGCATCCTTGGATCTACGGTTCTCGTCACTTCGTGAGTTTGACATTTAGGGGTTCCACCCATTTAGCACTCCCTTTCTTCCGGAGTAGAACTCCGTCGAAGTGCTATACACTAATCCTTCCACTAGTTGATCAGATGATTGGGAGAGGTTCTCAATGGACTCCCCAGATCAACGACTCACAACTCTAGCTCAAAGGTCCCTAGGTTTCAATGTTTGACCACTCCTAGAGGGACACCTGTCAACCCGAAACACCCTGGAAAGATGCGTGGCACATGCCTCACATTACCGACATATCTTTACTATGTCACAATACCACCACACATGGCATTGTTGTTGTTGGACGTGTGGACCCCCACGTGTTCTCAATGTGATGCGCACATCCCTATGATCAAACGACCGAGAGGGGTCACGAAAGATCCTTAGATCGATGGCCCACATTACTTTGCAACTTTGACATTCAGGGGTTTTGGTGTTATAACACCTTTGTCCTCTCGAAGTGGTCAATGCCAGACTGACCACGATGTAGATCCAATGGTTAGGGGAGATCCCAAATACCCTCAAATCTACGGCTCGCGTTACTTCACGACCGAGAAGTGAATCGAGGTTTAACAAGGGGATGAATCCCACGATTACGAGTAACTGACCACAAGTTGTCGGTCATCCGTGAAGTTACCATTTTGATAGGTCACCTTCGGCGCAATCTGCATACTATGAGGATTCCAACATTCCGAAGCTCTGGACCCTTGAAGCCTCGAAGCTCAGAAGGCTTAGCTCCCGTTGGGCGTAGCACTGGGTTCCATGGTGCTGGTCATATGAGGGTTTTGAATTTTTTTGAGGGCTACACCCTTAGCTCTCAACTGAAATTTGGTTAAGGTTGTGGGCATGAGCTCATGGTTACTTAGACGATTGGTTTGAAGGAAGCACCCTCCATTCACATAACTTAAGTTTTAAAATAGGGAAAGGCATTTTCGAGGGATCAACGTGACTGTAGCAGTCTCGTATAGTCAGCCCCAATTTTAGAACTGTGAAGTTGATCCATGGGAAAAATACCTTGAGTATTTTCCAACCAGTCTAGAGGCCAAACTTTTCATCTTACAACCATTCAAATCCAAAAGTTTACAGAAGAACATTAGGCACTATTACCATCAATTTCACGTGAGGCACAATTTATCACAATTACAGACATTCAAATCATTCATTTCAATTCTAGTACACAAGTTATATGAAATACTTATCTATTACAGTCGATCACCGACCAACCGATTGTGGGTGTTTGCCTTTCCACCCAACTGTAGGCTCAATGGCATTCATTTTTAGCACTCTGGCCACCCCCATGCCAAGCCATGATATCACTAGGGAACTTTTTCAAATTTGCAGAGATCCTTTCTCTATCACAGCCTCTATGAGGTTTATCAGATGCTCCTTCAGCATCAAGCTCGTGACCTTCTACTCAGGGCATGTTTTCTGCAAATTCTCTAAGAACCTTTCTCGTGTTTTTCTCCCTTTAACCAAAACAACTTAATCCTTTAGTTCTTCTTCTCAACTGGAGAGCCTCATGTGCTCTTCCTCTTTCTGAATGGTATGTTTCTTCTCTTGCATGCCCTCTCCTTTTTCCCCCAAGGAGGTTCTGGACATGTCCTGTTCTTTCTGTCAGAAGGAATTCGGGTCAGTCTGGGCCTGGAAGAAAACTACACTATGTGGTACTTCGGGCTAACAGTTTTTTGTCTCCTCAACTAGACTCTCCATTCTTCCATTCATGGGGGTAGTTGATTGTTCAACCACCAGTCCTTCTCTCATTAACTATTTTTTCCTTGGGATCAGGATGAGGCTTATTATTTCAACAAAGATAATTTGAGTCATTTTGACATAATGAACCCTCCCTATAGTTTCCTCACTCTTTCCTCTAGTGATATCATGGCCAGTACTTCAAGGCTTCACCCCCACAATTAGTTTTGACAATCTAAACAATAATACATTTACATTGTTCACATGCCATAACATGGTGATCATAATTAATGATTAATTACAAGCTGGGGGAAACAAGGGTGTTACACAAACCATATTTTGTCATTTCTTAAAACAAACTTATAAAACTCACTTGTTCACCACCTTCTCACATGTTCCCTTTGGGGACATCACTTTGGAAAATCCTTGTTTCAAACATTATTTCAATCACACCTTGCTGACTATGGTTAGATTCCAAGACTCTAAACCTCAGACGTTATTATGAGCCCTTCTCATATTAGGCACTTTATTCATATCCAAGGTCTCCAACCTCCATTTATCTCATCAACTAGGAATTCCACCACTTTGTGCATCACAAGCACTTCTAGCCATGTCTAGACAAGGACAAACTCCCCCTCCTCCCCCACCTCTCATTGGAGGTAGAGAAAATCTTGTTGGTGTTGGAGGAAATCTCCTTGGTCAAACTATCTTGGTAGTTAACCCTATTCATAGTATCTTGCCATTTTTGGCGAGTCTAAACCTCCCCTGCCTATTGTGCCTTACAAATAACCCTATCCAACACAACTCAGCTAGATAAATTATGCCTACCAAGTTGCCTTAAGATATACCAAAATACAAAGGTTGACGTGGTGAAGATCCCACTGACCATGTGATGAATTTTCATCTTTGGTGTTCATCCAATGGTATCGTGGAAGATTTTTTTAGACTAGAGTTGTTCCAAAATACCCTCACTAAACTCTCTACTAAATGGTATATTGAACATTCTTCAAGTGCCCATTTCACCTTTGCATCTCTTGCCACAATCTTCTTGACCTTCTCCAAATTTCTAGTTTGCCACGATGCCATGTCAAAATCCTCACTACATGTAGTCAAACCATTGTGACCCATATCATGGATCACATCCATAAGTGGTGTCATTAACGCGACCTTTGTAAACTTGACCTTTAGGCCCACTTCTCATAGACCAGTTTCTTAAATCTCTTCTTCTCTCCACTTCGAAAGATATTGCCACCACCATGCCCCAAATGAAAGAAGACACAATCCTTGAGACATAACAATTCAACCTAATCTATGCCCAATGATAGTGTTTATACACCATCATTTTGGACATACCTTAGTATCCTTATCACAAACCTTTGGCACTATGGGAATCTCATGCTGCAAATGACATTATTGGGTTGCTTGCTCATGCCACCAACTGGTTTGGTTAGATGTCCTTCTCCCCCAATACTAGTTAATACATAAATCATTATGAGGTAGCAAGTACATATCATGGACAAATCCAATCTACCCTATGGTGACCACAATACTCATTATAGTGGCTCCCATCCTTCCATCAACTCTCTAATACATCCTACATACAAATAAATCCTTCTTGTGGTGGCTGCTCCTTGAGTAGTTATCCAAACACATCATATGGGCTCAACACCTTTTATGATGGCCCTCCCCCTCTGAACCCTTATTACCCCTTTCTTGATCCACCACAAGGACTGTTTACCCCACCTCTCCCCTTGAAATCATCTAACATCAAGTTGCTTCAACCCTTTTCTTCTCATTAAGGTCAAGCTTTTGCTTAGAAAAAACCTCCTAACCTGCCCAACCAACAAAATAAAGGAAATAAGAAGAAGGCAAATAAAAAGAAGGAAAATAACAAGGATAATGACCAAAACCATAATTAGAACAATGGACAAGGGGGCAATCATCCCAGTCATCCATTTTTGGTGAGTCTAAACCTCCCCTGCCTATCGTGCCTTACAAACAACCCTATCCAACACAAATCAGCTAGATAAATTATGCCTACCAAGTTGCCTTAAGATATACCAAAATACAAAGGTTGACATGGTGAAGATCCCACTAACCATGTGATGACTTTTCATCTTTGGTGTTCATCCAATGGTATCATGGAAGATTTTGTTAGACTCGAGTTATTCCAACATACCCTCACTAAAATCTCTATTAAATGGTATATTGAACATTCTTCAAGTGCCCATTTCACCTTTGCATCTCTTGCCACAATCTTCTTGACCTTCTCCCAATTTCTAGTCTGCCACGATGCCATGTCAAAATCCTCACTACATGTAGTCAAACCATTGTGACCCATATCATGGATCACATCCATAAGTGGTGTGATTAACGTGACCTTTGTAAACTTAACCTTTAGGCCCACTTCTCATAGACCAGTTTCTTAAATCTCTTCTTCTCTCCACTACGAAAGATATTGCCACCACCATGCCCTAAATGAAAGAAGATGCAATCCTTGAGGCATAACAATTCAACCTAATCTATGCCCAATGATAGTGTTTATACACCATCATTTTGGACGTCCCTTAGTATCCTTATCACAAACCCTTGGCACTATGGGCATCTCATGCTGCAAATGACAATATTGGGTTGCTTTCTCATGCCACCAACTAGTTTGGTTAGATGTCTTTCTCCCCCAATACTAGTTAATACATAAATCATTATGAGGTAGGAAGTACATATCATGGAAAAACCCAATCTTCCCTATGGTGACCACGATACTCATTATAGTGGCTCCCATCCTTCCATCAACGCTCTAATACATCCTACATCCAAATAAATCCTTCTTGTGTTGGCTAGTCCTTGAGTAGTTATCCAAACACTTCATATGGGCTCAACACCTTTTATGATGGCCCTCCCCCTCTGAACCCTTATTACCCCTTTCCTGATCCACCACAAGGATTGTTTACCCCACCTCTCCCCTTGAAATCATCTAACATCAAGTTGGTTCAACCCTTTTCTTCTCATTAAGAACAAGATTTTTCTTAGAAAAAACCCCTTAACCTGCCCAACCAACAAAATAAAGGAAATAAGAAGAAGGCAAATAAGAAGAAGGAAAATAACAAGGATAATGACCAAAATCATAATTAGAACAATGGATAAGGGGGTAATCATCCCAGTCATCCTTATAATTCTAAGGGAAACAACAACACCATAAGTCGTAATCAAAACTCAAACAATAATAATCCACCCAAGCAAAGCAAGAACAATTAGCTTGGGATTGGCTTTCTTTATGTTATTTACAATACATATAGGAATTACACCCATCATTGTTTGAAGTTACCAAAAATTGAATGTTCCAAGGGTTATAAGGTAATCCAAATGTTAACCCCCCCATAGGGATACCCTAACTCCTCACAACCCATAATGTTGTGAAACGCTTTCCCCCAACAAAAAATAGTCACCAACCATCAAGAGGCCCCAACATCCTCCTCTTCCTTTAGTTCCTCACAAATCAGAGATCCTTTTTGCTAGCATATTTACATGAACTTTGGTGATATTTACCTTCAAATTCACACTCGTGCATATGGAATGTATTATATATATTTTTTTAAATAAAAAAGGTGAAACCTGTTATATTAGCAAAAAGCAAGAGTGTACAGTAACTGTAGAAGACGCCAGCTGTCCCGCCTGAGCAGGAAACCAGGACAACTGGGTCTCCTGTGCCAGGTGCATAGCAGTTATCAAAAGATACATTTGCACGCCCTGCCCGAGGGAAACCAGGGCGACAGTGCTAATAAGTTTAAAAAAGGAGATCATATCTAGCCATAAGGAAATTGAACAAACTAACTAAACCGAAACAGTGTAAAAACCTCCTAACCAGAGCTCCGGTGGAACTATTTGCTCGAGCTCGCTCGCTTGTGTCCCGTCTGTCGCCAACCTGCCGGAATCGAGTACGCCTGCGTGCACGTTGGGCACTTCCGCTTCAGAGTGTTCTTCGAGTGGGCTGCAAATAGCATGTCCAGCCTTTGATCCATTTTGGCAAGACGGAAGGCTAGGTCTTCCAACAGGCTTCGGAGCTCGAAGATGAGTGGTAGGTGCTAGAGTTTCGAGAAGGTAGGCTGGTCCATTCCTCCACTGTCGCCAGAAGTCCGCGTGCCGAAGTTCTTCGCTGCACTTGCGCTGGGGTCTCCCGCTGGTCGGGTCGACGTCCAATCTGTCTCCGCCATCCCGGTGGTGTTGCCGGGAGGGGCTTCCTCCTCCACGATGCCGGGTGGGAAGAGGTCCTCCTCGCTAGCGGCACTGTGTCTCCCCAGGTTGGCTTCGGGCGGTGGCCTGTGCTCCTCTGCTTGTGCAATGGGAGGGTGGCTTTGCATAGCCTCTTCTAGGCTAATTTCTTCGACAATTGCCATGGGAGGCAACCAAGGACTTCGCTTACGTCGGGCGGACGCCAGTGCAAGAGCGCGCTCGAATTTCTGTATGCGCTTGCGCCGGGATTCAGCCTTATACCAAGCTGACCCTTTGCGTGGTTTGCCTCTAAGCCTAGGCATGGTGGAGGCCCCTGGAGGAGTGCGAATAGGTAGAGGTCAGAATTGCAGATCAACTTCTCCTTTCTCAATCTTTGTCGGAGTTCGGAAATGCCGCTCGGACAGAATGAACGTTGCGATGGGCCAATGCAGCTCTACCCTATCCATTGCCACGATAAAACACCAAACTACTATGCCCGCGATTACCATTAATGCTATGTTGTTATTGCTCTGTCGACTGGTACCGCTCCCTTGCGCGAGAGGGCTCGTCAAGTTAAGGTGGCGGGTGCAGGCCATGGTTCAATTAATAATCGGAGGGATCGCGCCGGTTGATGCCATAAATGGGCGTCCCGGCAACCTCCCGCGTGTCCTCTGCTGAGCACGTGTCACCCCATCTGGGGTGGAATGTATTATATTGATCCTACTGAAAGAGATAATTCCCAACGATATTCTAGCGGTACCTTATAGAGACCTTGACGCAATGTCGACTCCACATCAAATGTGTTGAGAGTAACTTTATGTTGAATTATGTATAACCCACATGCGAGGACTACATGTAGCCATAATATCATTTTGATTTAGCCCAATCACCCAACACCATGTCATCCTTAAATATCCTTCAAACTTTCTCTTCCCCAAAAAAGGCCCTACCATCAACCCTAAGAGTCGATGATCATTCATTATTGCAATTATTGACATTTGACTTAGACAAAGTGAAGCCTAGGCTTTCTCCTCAAGTCACATTCCATATCACTTTCACAATAAAATATATTATCGTCTAGTATTATGTTGTAGACGAAGGTGCTTTTGCTTACGTCATGTCCATCATGGTCTAGAAGAAGTTGGGATCCCCATAGTTGATTCCCTTCACTAGCTCTCTCCGTGCCTATGACATATGTCCTTCCTAACCATAAGGTCTTTCCCAAAATGTTCTCATGGAACATTATGACAAAATAGTCTTAACTAACATAGAAGTCATTGATGCCCCACTTGATTATAACATTCTTCTTGGGAACAATTATATGTATGCCATGAAGGTGGTGGCTTCCTTATTCTTCTATGCCATGATGTTACCCTATGAAGGAAAAATTATCACCCTTGCCCAATTTACAAATGCTTGTGACATACCTCCATGCTTATGACATATGCCCTTTCCAATCACAAGGGTTTTTTCAAAAGTTTCCCATGGAACATTTTGGAAAAACCATCTTAATTAACATAGAAGTTGTTGACATCCCACTCGAAACATAGATACCACTTTTTCAAGGGTCACATTTTTTACCCCGTTTTGAAAAGTGGTGCTACTGGTAACACACTTTTTTTTACGGTGGTTAAAATTCAGACTCATCACGTTGTCCACTGATGTCATTGTGATGTCATTGTCGACAAAGACTTTAAAATTTACACTCGAATAAAAAAGCGTTGTGACTAGTAGCACTACTTTTTTTTTTTGGAATTGAAATTATAACTTAATTGAAATTGTGCCTTCGACAACTAATACCATCATTGATAAACAACTAAAAATCAACTCCTAAATCATTCCTTAGATGTTTTTTTCTTTTTCTTTTTATATATATATAAATTGGACAAAAAAAACTTCGAAAATTAGTTTAAAAAAAAAAAAAAAACTATTTTAAAAACAAAAACTCTAACCCGATTTTTTTTTAAAGAAAAATTTAAAACTAAAAAAACACTTAAAAAATAAAAGAATTGAAAAAAAAAACAAATTATATTAAAAAAAGGATTCAAGAAAAGCTAAAAAAAATAAAAAATAAAAATATATGTAAAAACTAAAAAAGGGGAAAAAACAAATTTATGTCCAAAAACTTTAAAAAGTTAAAATTTTTAATATATATCTGCGGCGGGAATAATACTTCTCTGTTGTTTTGAAGGAGATATTTTATTTCTAACATTATATATCTATGGTTTTGAATGAGAATAATACTTCTCTTTGGTTTTTACCTTTTTTTCCCAGAATAATCTCTGTAGTTTCTCCCGGTTTCTCCAGAACTTCTATGCGGTTTTCGGAAATTATTTTTGGTTTCTTCAACTGGTTGAGAAATTGGACATGTGAAATGAGGTGAGTCACTTTTTACTTTGATTCAATTTTAATTTAAAATATATTTATAATCTATTAACGTAAAGAGATTTAAATATATTTTATTTATTTTTTTATTTTAAGTTTCATAAGTAAACGTTGATTTGAGAGTTAATAATTAATATCATTATTATCAATTAAAAAAATATTATTTTCCATTTTTAAAGTCAATCAAAAATAATAATTGTTACATTTTTTTTTCTCTTCTTTTCAATATGAGCACTCCACCACTTATTCCAAAAACTCAGCGTAACAAGGAGAGGCCCCCGAAAATCACCCTCGAGATCCTTTACGATTATATGGAATCAGTAGAAAAAATGAGAGAAGAGAGAGATGCCAAAATCCAAATAGAGTTAGAATCGTTAGAAAAAAGGAGTGAAGAAAGAGACATAAAACTCCAAATAGAGCTAGAGACAATGATTGATAAAAAAATTAAAGATACCATGCAAACTCAAATAGATGATAGATTCTTAGGGTTCAAGAGTGAATTGCAGACAATGAAGGATAGGATTCAAGAAATGGAAAAACATAAACAATCAACCCAAGAAGGAGGGGTTGAAGAAAATCACACAACTTGAGAGATATGATTAAAGAGCTAGAAGAAAAACTAACCAACAGTTTGACCCTCAGTAATATGGAAAAAAAAATTGGATATCAAACCCATCAAAGAGGAAATGAATAAGTTAATCGAACAAGACCATGAGCATAACAAAAGAGCCTTGAATCTCAT
>SNQJ01S0030232.1:28183-43464 GCA_010110895.2 Picea sitchensis | reverse complement strand
TTTTTAATGTTTTTGTTTGTTTGTTTAAATTTGGGTTTTGAATATATTTTTTTAAATGAGTTTTTTTATTTTTTCTTCATTTAAAAAAATTGAGAGTGTTTTCTCTTATTTATTTATTTTTTAATGTAAATTTAAGAAATAAAAAGTTAGTAAATAAATTTCAAAGTGACTATATTGTGTCCAATTTAGAGTTTTTTTTTTTTTGCATAGGGATCTATTGTCAAAACCATGGTTTCAATTAGGTCGTAATGAGCCATAATTTTAACATTTAGAAAAAACTTTTGCTTTAGTTAGCGTTACTTTTTTTATTTAGGTGTTATTTTTAAGGTTTTTCTGAGCTATATTGTATGAGTTTTGAAGGCCATGCTTGAAAATGTTGTAATTTTGACCCCGTTTGAAAAAATTATGCTTCTGGTAGCACCACTTTTTGATTTGGGGGTTCATTTTCATGTTTTTTTATGCAAAAATATGGGTTTTTTGGGCCAAAGTTCTCGTTTTGAGGTCACAGTTCTCGTTAAGTCGGTACCTTTGTTTCGACTGTAACATTCTTCTTGAGAATAATTATATGTATGCCATGCAGGTGGTGACTTCCTTACTCTTTTGCATTGTGATGTTCCCCTACAAAGGAAAAATCATCACCCTTGACTAGCTTGCATATTATGAACCCAAACCACATGTCGAGCTTGACAAAGTTTTTCCTACCATCAAGGTTACCCATCACCTCCCATCTTACATTGAGATGGGCTCCAACATTCTTAGAGACTCTTATTTGGTTGGGGCTTATCATGACATGCCTCCCCAATTCAACTACATGGGATCCCTGATGGGCCTCCCAATTGATGTATTTTGAGGCCCATTTTCGAGATGTTGTGACGTCCTTTATATCCCAAAAGACCTATTTTGACTATGACTAATACAAATATCTCAGAATTTGTGCATTTGGATATTAACGAGATGATTGGATGATTGAGTTGTGTGATGTATCTTAGTCTAGTTATAGTTTTGATAAATTCATGCATGTATAAAGGTGTACTAACCCATTGCTCAAGCAGGTCGAATTTCAAGAGGAGTCTTCACCAACATCCACATGTGATAAAAGGGGGATTATGTCTCCTCTTTAATCTCCAAGGCATTCCAAGCCTTTAATGACTACCAAATCAAGCACCATCTCAGTTTGAATCTATGATTGAGGGAGATCAATGTAGAAGGGGATTTGACCCCTCAAATATAGGCCCTTTTTTATAAAGGGATCTCGAGGACAAGAGCCTTCCAATCAAGGACTGATTGGAGGGTTGATTGATGAAGTATTTTTGCATAGATAGGAGCTATGATTTAACCTTAGCTTAGTATTTCTATTTTGAGAATTTAGAACTCTATTAGGAGCTCGTATATTCAAACCCGTCTAGGATGAATTGTTGTTATGGATTTATATCTTAATGCAGGAAGTGTGTTTTCTAATCTCTTTGTCTTGGTAGTTTCTTTAGGTTCCCTATGGAAACCTTGAGTAGGGCCCACTCAAGGGTGAACAATAGACCTTTATGTGTTGTATCTTTCCCTTATTTTAGCTATATTTAGTTAATCTTGTCACTATTTTTTGTTATGTAGTATTTCCTTCAAGTAATCTTCATTTCATGTA
The DNA here is from genome assembly GCA_010110895.2 of Picea sitchensis. Taxonomy (NCBI): domain Eukaryota; kingdom Viridiplantae; phylum Streptophyta; class Pinopsida; order Pinales; family Pinaceae; genus Picea; species Picea sitchensis. The sequence goes on along the minus strand of SNQJ01S0030232.1, from coordinate 41,828 downwards.
GTAGTTTCCAACATATAATTTCAAGTAATATTAGTTGTTTCATGTCATTGATAAGGAGGTATTGCAAACTCTATTTTGCATTAATTTTACTTCATCTTTGTAGCATGTCAGCTTGAGTAGAGGTAACTTTTTTTTGCAGTAGATTTGATTCAACTTTACAGTAGGTCAATTGAAGTATAAATGTCTATGTTTTGCAGTAGTTACATTTCAGTCTTTCACATAACAATTTAGCTAGAGTCACATTGTTTTGGAACAACTTATTTCGGCTTTATAACATGTCAAGTTAAGAAGGATCAATCACTTTATCACTAGGTGCTTTTATCTATATTTTGCATCCCTTTCAATTCTGTTTTTCCAGTAGGACAATCATTTTGCAATATGTCATTTCCAAATTTCATTTGATTCTTGCTCTTTACATTTAAGCCTTCTTGTTGTTAAGTAGTCCTTGCATTCCTAGAGTCAACATGTCTCCTTTATAAGTATATAGATGTCCTTATGTAGTTTGGACACATAATGTACAATACCTCATCAAAGTAGCACATTTCTAGGTAGACAATTAAAGTTAAAGTTGAGGAGTTCAACATTCTTGTTACAATTCTTTGGTTCGTCACTTTTTGGCGTCATTGTTGGGGAGGTGCTAAAAACTACATACATCACATCATTTTTATCAAATAGAAAAAACAAATTGGATTGTGTTCATCGACCTAGAGATAGATTTGGTAGATTTTTATCAATAACTCACATTATTGTAATAAGTACAACCAAACAAGAACAACAACAAGTAAATTGTGAGACATATATCTAAAGAATCATTGAATAATTTGGGGACTTACCCCAAGAGGGAGCATGTATATTTGTAAATTTCTCAGAAGAAGAAGGAAGATCCTCATCTCACCATACCATGGCTAAGGATGGATACTGTTTTTCGAGAGTCTGTACTTAAGGCTAGAAAGTACATGGTCTAGGCATCCGAAAGTGGTGTGAAAGATAAAAAGGGGGAGGATCAACCCTTGGGAAAGGAAGCTAATGCTGATTTCTAAGTTGCCTCTGTCTCGCTTCCAAAAGTTCCTGGATGCTTATATCCCATTCAATGGCGGCCCATGAATGTTCTAGTTCTTCTCGGGTGGTGGTTGTTTTAAGTATGGTGTCGAAAAGGTTCAGAGTGATGGTGGTTTGATCCAACAAGCCGGGTTCAATATTGGGCTATCTGGCAACGGGAACAGTCATAGAGGAACAGGGAAAGTTAAAGGAAAGTTTGAGGTTTAGGATGCTGCCTCAAATTTTGGATCGTAAAAAGAGTACTCTCGAATCCGAAATCACAGATAGAATGAAAACCAAAGGCCTTTTCCCGTAACTGAATTAATTTTTAATAAATCATGTGAGAAATGTGAGAAAACATTGAGCTGTCTATAATGCGAGGCTCCTATAAAGGAAGAATCTCACCCTGTAAATAGAAGAAGAAAAAGACAAGAAGAAATCTGACGAAGCATAAAATATAAAGATCTAAAAAAATTCACAGGTCTTGTACCTGCTGATAGCCGATATAGAGGAAAAACTGCAAACGATTAGACGTCTAAAAGTTGATCACCACGGTAGAGGTTATACTAAATTGCAGTGAAGCATTCATCAGACATATATATGTGAAATGAAATTGAATATAAGATAACAGAGGAAACAAACTCATAACTCAGTTTTGACAGAATCAGGAATCTTCAGATTGCTTTGTATTAATTTTCAAATGAAAAAGTCTCGATTACAATCGGCCAAAAAGGTCCAGCCTTCTTTCCTTTTTCAAAATGCCCATATATACAAACTTCTGAACATTTGAATTTCAATTGTTCTCGAAATTTTTGGTTACAAAATGAGAAGTTCAAGCGTTTCGCTTTCTTTGCCTTTGTCATCTTTCATGCAGGTGGAACACCTTCTTTTCTTTACTTTTCGGGTTCTAAAAATAGAACAGGCATACACTTGTCATTATTTGGTACCGGGAACCTGTCCTTTCACCTGCTTGGTGCAAGTGACGCACCTCTCCACCAACTGGGCTATCAACCTGGAAGGCTCTGCTTGGTGGTTTGCCTCAAAAGTGTAACAATCCTTCGCTAACTATGGCAACCTTCCTCCCACTTATCGGTCTTCGACGATGATAGAACATAACTGTATACTTGGTTTTATTAACCATTTATCCACTTGGACTATGTCAGTCTGACTGATCTGTGATATTTCATCCCGCTCTTTTTCCTCGTTCTCCTTGATATTTAGCAGGTGCTTGGCTATATCGATCTAGCCCAGTGTCCCAGCGCTGCTTTCATTATAGAGACTCAACAAACTTTCATCTATCAAGCTGAAGGTTTCTTCACAAGAGTTTCTTACCTCTCTAGCGCGTTCTCTGCTCTCTGATATGTTTCACTCCCACACCTTCAGCAAGATGTTACCTCTGGTCTGCTCTGGGATGGAGAGCTTGGAACTATTGCCCATTTCCTTTTTCGTCGTGGCTATGCCAACCTCTTGGAAAGCGACCTAAGCTGCCCCAACTTCTCTTTCTCTCAAAGAGATGTCTTCCAGCACTTGATCAATGATCTGGCAGTGGTTTTGAATGGTTTCCACTTTAGCGAGTAAATCTTGTTGAGCTGCTGACACTCTTTTTCGGATTTCGATAGCTTGGGATTGGAATATCCCGATATCTATCACCTGGCTCTCAACGAAATTTAACTTTGCCTATAACTACCCTATCAATTCTTCTTGCTGGCTTATATGTGACTTACTGGTCTGGGTCGACAGCTGTGTTTGTTCGAGATCGGATTTGAGCCGCTCGATTTATTTTTGGTCGGATGCTTTGACTATCTCTAGACCTGTGTTCACCTGATCTCTGACAGTAGCTTCTGCTGTAGCTAGCTTAGACTCCAAAGTTTTGATCAAGTGGTTCTTCCGTGTTAATTTTTCTTTTAGAGATCTGACAGGGTATTGGTTGGCTGTAGCAAAAGCCCCCAATGTCCCTGCTATCTGAGTTGCGAATTTCCCCTTTTTCATGGCTCTTCTGTCGGCTAGGATTTTGAATTTTTTGGCTACCGTGCCCGCTTCTTGGTAAAGCTCTTGCTTCACAATGGCCTTTCTCTTCTTATCGAAGAAAAATTCATTCGGAGGCAACTCTTCTACAGTAATAGGCGTTAGTTCTTCACCGAAAATCCATCCCTTGCGGGGATCTCGTTCGTGGACTGTAGGGGAGTGATAGAAACGATGGGACTACCGATTTCCTTGGATGATTTCCCCGGGGTAACAACTGAGGCTGGATTTCTTGGAGAGTTGGGGATCTCGGCTTCTTGTTTCGAGTCCTCGGTTTGCTTTTTCTTTTCCTGATTTTCCCCTTGGTCAGGTCCTGAATCTTTGGAGCCCTTGGCTTTCATTTGTTGTACATCTGCAGTCGGTGGGTTCTTTCCCTGTAACACTGGGCGAAGGCAGCTTCGCCAGTGTTCTTGAAATTTGAAGAAATCGACCATCTCCTTGAGCGACAGGGTTTGAATCCGACTTAAGACCTCGGCATAAGATCTCGCCCCTCGGAAGATGTCGTCATGAGACAAATGCTCATGTTCATATCTTTTTAGGCCACAACTCGCCATGTGATTACCCACGACCTTGTGTGGGTCATGTTTCTTAAACTCAATGTGGACCAATTTAATATCCTCTAAGACTGCTGCCTCGGCTTTAGCTTGTCCAAAATCTAATAAAGAATATGTATTCAAATGAATGGGGAAGGGCAACCATACCTTCTTCGAAAAACATTTAAGCTCTTTGCTTATGCCACCAATCACGGTTTGCCTGGCGATTTCGTGACATACCATCCTATTTGGCATAAATAGTGGTAGAGCATACAGGGGCACAGAGGCGCCGAAAACCCCGATGTATGAAAATTCTGCTTCTACATACCAGTCAGCCACACTACTCAAGTCGGTGGCGATGCTATCTGAAATCCTGGGCGGTGGGTTACTGAAAATGGAGACATGCATCGATACCATTACCCAATTGAAAATCTTGTATATGAATTCTGTGGCCTTATCCTCCCAAAGTTTTGAGTGATAGACATGGATAGGCTCAGCATCAGATGGAGTCCATCTCTAGCTCATTAGAGGGAAAGGTGTCATGAAACAAACAACGTCCATGATGTAGGCGGACATGAAAAATGAGGTGGCTTTCCCATTCGCCTTCTGCGCTCGATATTCAGTAATCTGACTGGTTAGACTGTCTGACAACAGTTTGGCCCAGTCGAAGGAACAACCTTTAGCGACTGTGTGAATCAGAGGCACCCACGGGAGGTAAAAGTGTGTGGTGTCCTCCCTCCCGTACAACCTACAGGTCACCATTGCTATATACCTGAATTGTGGTTCTAAGGAAGAGATTGAATAAACTCCGTTACCATCCGCCCTGAATTTTGTGGGGTGTGAGACCCAATCTTTGATCAGATCAGACAAGTTTCTGCCGTATTGCTAGCATTCCTTTCACTTGAAATCTTCTAGAAACTCGACATTGTACGCGAAGTTTGTTGTGGGTGACAGTTGATACATTACCTGCAAATGTTCAGATCGAAAAGTCCCAATCGTCACCTGCGGCTCACTGATAATAGTCCTGGTCGGGATATTCACATGGTCTAGCGCCCATCTGATCATATCATAATAGGGAAGGAGCTGTGGCCTTGCCGCTATTTTGTGCATCTCCACTTGAATGAAGATTTTGTATTTGGTGGCCAAATTTTCCTTCTCGTTATCGCTGGAATCATTTGAACAATCCACCAAATCAGACTTAAGAATGTCGGAGATGTACGACCAAGTTTTGTCGGTATCAATACTTTGGGGTGAAGTATTAGAAAAAGTATCTGAGCCTTGCCCTGAACTCTCAACAATTGCCTTGGACGCTTTTCATGGAGGCATGATAGAGGACTCTGTACTCAACTCTCCTATAGTAAAGATGTAGATACAGACAAAAATTAGCCTGATGAAAAAACTTCTTTGCGCAAAATAGAAATGAAATTTGAAATAATGAAAGAATGAAATCCTTTATCTTAGCCATTTAAAACCCCAGTGTCCTTGTGAATAGAATGGTCAAATCGTTTTAATGAAAGATTTAGCAGTAAAAGCAATATCCTTATCTGTCACTTCGCCGTATCTCAAATAAATGCCATAACTTTTTGACGAGTCGCAACATAAATTAGCACAAAGACATTTAAAATTACTCTGTAGATGGTGCGTATTAAACTTGTATTAATGCATTTATTGATCCGGTTTAGCTCCTTTAATTAGGTTTTGTTTTAGTCTTTAATCTCCCTTTTCGACGTTTGTCGTATCGGGAGAAATCACCCCTTCCCTTTGAGCCCCCAAAACCCGAAATCGCGATGATGCGATTTAGTTTAAAAAACATAATCTGCATTAAGTGCTTAAAGAATATCGCGACTTCATGACTTGGGGCTACGAAGGTATAGTTCTTTGGAAGAGCGATTGCCAAGTCACGAAACCTCGACAGTGTTTGACTATGGTTTAAAGCGACTTACCCCGGACACTAACCCGGGTGACTTTTGAAGCCGTCTTGCGACTTCACATATCGGAGTTTGGAAACCTTGGAACTTGTAACTCTTGAAGCGGGAAAGCGTGAGGTAAAGAAAAGTGATAGACTTGCTTAATGGTTAGGCGATGATGAATTAGGACTATAACGACTATCGCCACTTCGCATGTCAGGGCAAATTTTTGATTGCAAGAATTATATTTCAACCATTTGTAAAAGGCAGCTCCAACAGATACCAGTAATAAAAAATCTTTGAGTTCTTCATTAGGGAAACTATTGGCAGCATGGCGAAGTGGAAAGAAGGATGATCATGGGGAAAGAAAGCGTGCAAAAAGAGAAGCATCAACTGGAAGGAAACACAACATGCACACATGCAAGAAAGCGTGCACAAGGAAAGCAACAGCTGGATGGAGGAACAACACGTGCACATGGGAGGAATACCTAGTGTCGATAGGGTGAGGGTTTTGGTAATGAATTGTAATGGCTTAAGAGTCAAAGATGTATAAATACCGATACTGAGGTATTGTGGACGAGTTCAAAGTTTTGTATTTTTGAGGGATTTCGTAGTTTTTCCGATTTAGTTAGTAGTTGGCTTTGCATTGTCATAGATATGTATGAGCTGATGCGATATGTAATGTTCTTATATGAGCTATTTTGTAGGCTGTTGAGCTAGAGGAGAGGAGAGAAGGTAGATCCTTGAGGATTAGATCACAGGCTAAGGAGCCTGGTGCGGTCTAGTTCACCTCATATAGATCTTACCCATCTGAGGAGAATTGTAAGCGTGCGACGCTGTAGATGAAGAACTACCATAATAAAAGAGTCGAGAGACAAATCTTTGTGGATGTAGCTCAAGAGGGGGTGAAACACGGTAATATCTGTGTAATGTGATGAATGCATGCATATCTTTATCCTCTTTTCAGTAGTTAAATATTGTGCTTAATGGATGAATGGGTTATTATATTGCTATGAAATATGGTTGTGTTGTTAAGGAAATAAGATGTCGAAGGTAATGCATAGTTGTGACTAACTGTAGGTTACAATCACTAATTATAGTAAATGGCTCTGAATACAAATCTCATATCTCATACTCAATCCTGGGCTGTAAACACCCGAGTCTTACAACCACCCATTAAAGCTATCTTGGGTGAGACTGTGCAACACATTCTGTGTGCTATGTTGCCTTTTGGTTTACCAGGAGGGCCGATAGTTTTAGAGGCTTTGTTGGAAACCTGAAAGACATGAACCCTGGGTCAATAAGAAGCTCAAAGTAGAATAGAGGAGAGTAACCAATAAATGGTTTTGTGGCCGTTGGTAGGAACATAGGCAGATTGAGTAGCTGAGATAGGTCGAGTGAGGCACGAACAAAGAAAAGAAGAGAGCAATGAGCCATTAGAAGGGAATGTTGAGACCTTGGAATCCTACGAAAGCATAAATTGAAAGCTGGTTGAGAACCAAAGAACTAGAGTTTGCACAGAAAGACAATAGAAACCCTAGAATAACACCTTGCAAATATTTGGACAAATACGTGTTTACTGATTTGCACGAAGTCTTTTTCTATGATTTTCCACACGTATTGTAGGAATGGATACTAAGGTTGAAGGATAACCACGCGATGAATTAGATTCAAAAATTAGAGTGGACCCTGGTACAGATTGAGCAGTTACAACAAGTGAACAACAAATTCACTCGCGCAGTAGACTTTTGGATTGACAGTATTGTGGCAGGCTTCATAACAGAGTTTGCAATTGACACAACGAAGTCATACAACGCAGTGGAGCACGAATTTCTACGCAGAGCTCGAGGAAGGTACATTCGATCACTGTATACTTCTATTAAGATACTTCTATATAACAAAGCTGTAATGACAATGGAACCATACATCTAAAATTCCCTGCGTGCATGGGGGAAGGGGGGAAGCACTAACATAGAGAGGAGGAATGTAAGGAGGTAAGGATAAGGGAAAGAAAGAGGAGGAACCTTTGGACCCGATCATGATGGACAATGACTAGATCAAGTGGATCTTAGTGTTAATTTGAAGGATGTGTAGTGGAGTACCCTACCAATACAAGATGAATACCAAGAAGAGAGCCGTAGCCACGAGGGAAGGCTTTGCAAGTGATGAGGAAGAGGTAGAGGATCTCCGGGCTATGGAGCAGATTGAGGAAATCCCACACACAAGATATGAAAGGAAGATGAGAGGTCCAGGAGAAGGAAGAGAAGGCAAGTATCTTATCCATATTAATGTTAGCGTGAAACCCATAAACCCATGTGTGACTAATACACCGAAGAAAACACCACTGTTTAGCGAATCGAACTTCGGAGGAAGTCCGACAGCAGGAAGTACATCTACACAAGGAGAAACAACTGGAGGAGCCAGTCCAGAAAACAATAGTCAAGTATCTACACCATGTAGAGGAGGTAGTAGTTTAGTATTTAGAATGGCAGGACACGACCCCATCATTAGGTTACTAGAATTTCGGGGAGAAGCAGCAGAAGACCCTGAAAAGCACTTGTTCATTTGTGCAAAGATCTGGGAAGAAAAACATATCACTGATGAAGATACCAAACTCGTGCAGCTAGCTATTACGCTAAGAGACCGCACACTATACTGGTACATGAGTCTAGACACAAACAGTGCCCCAGGGATGACAAGGACACTGACCGACATTAAGAAGCTATTAATAAATGAGTTCCAGAAGCCGAGCTCAGACGATAAGTACATGAATGAGATGATCGAAATAAGATAGAAACCATGAGAGTCTGTATGGGAGATCGATCAGAGATTCAAGTGACTGAAGGGAAAGTTAAAATGCCTCATGACCAATATGCAACATCGACACCTGTTTGTCAACTCACTACTCCCGCAGTTAAAATACCCTTTACGACAACAAAAATTTCAGACACAGGCATAGGCTCTGCAGGCAGCCTTGGAATTGGAAGAGAACCAGTACCAATAGATAGACCCATCAATCAAGGAATTGAAGGAGGATTTGAAGAATCTAACATTTCAGCTGAACGAGAATAATAACAAGGACAAATGAGAAGCTGTTTGGTGTACGACATGCAAGACGAAAGTACACGACAAGAACAAATTCCCAATGTTCGCACAGTATATGGCGCCAGGTATGCCAAATCCATTACCATCGGGAGGACTATGGTGCGAAATCTGCAAAACACCGGGTCACGACCCTTATCACTGTAGGATGATGCATAAATACCAGACAGTCCCAAAGAATTCATATTGCACCTTTTGCAAGTCAATGGGCCATGAAAATAAAGATTGCATGGAGCTGGTGCGAGAAAGGACATCATATGCATATAAATTACAGGCCGAGATGATGAATGAGCAAGCAACACCATAGTTCAATCCAGTCCCAGCTCCATGCAACACTGCACAACAATTGTATAATACTGCGCCACAACTGTACAATAACACACAGCCGCAGTACAACCCGACACAACCTCAATACAATACCGTACAGTATAATCAGGCGCCACATTATAATGTGCCGAGAGGTGATCGAGCAGACTACAAAGGAGGTTTCAGATGAGGTAGAGGACCAGTCACATGTCACAATTGTCAACAACTAGGACATTATGCACGAGAATGTCCACTACCACCAACAACTTGTATGTATTGTCGTGCATCGGACCATGATATAGAGGAATGTTCGAGCTTACTAGTAAAGACTTAGGAAAAGAGGAATCAAAACAACCAGAATGTTTAGTGGATCTCAACCGAAGCAATGGATGAAGGATGGAACATCAACATAGTCACTCGCGGAGGAGCTAAAATAGGCACTGACGCAGTTCGATAGGAACCAGAACAAAATCAGTGGGTGAAGAAGAACACTGAACCAAAAAAGCAATTCGACGCGCAGAAGGAAAAGGAGATATTCAAGCAAGCCAGACAAGAATTTCAGAAGGAGGACATGCTGTCAACTTCAACTGTGCAATAAGACAAGGAAGCACCAAAATATGAGATGCCTCCATCATTGGATCATACCAATGGGATGCAACCCATGGGACAAGTAAGTACAATCAAAGGCTTTTTGCAATCATGTGTAAAGGTATTAAGTGATCCCTCATCTGTGAAAATATTGAAAAACATACTAGAAAAATGTAGCAGCGAGATGAAAGAAAAGCTAGAACCAAAAATAGTTAATCACCTACACACAAGAAGAAGAACAAGTAGGGAATTTAGACTGAATGCTAACATTGGGAATTTCAATATGGGAGACATAATACTAGATCTAGGATTGGAAGTGAATGTATTACAAAAGAAGACATGGCAATGCATGGGAGAGCCCACATTAGGATACTCCCCTGTTCAATTGAAACTAGCAAACCGACATAGATTCCTACCAATCGATATACTGAAAGGAGTGACCGAAGATCTTGATGGAGTTCACACTAAAGCAGACTTTGAAGTCATCGAAATAGTGGATGGCACAACACCTTACCCAACGTTGCTTGGTCTAGATTGGGCGTTTGAAAACCAGGCCATAATCAATTGGAAAACCAAGAAAATGACATTTGAGTCTGGAGAATATAGGGTCATCACACCATTAGATCCATCAGAAGGGGAGAGGTTTGTAGAACCTACTTGCCTAGACTTAGAGGAAACCAACCAGTTGTACAGAACAACTGCGCGCGATGAGGGTTACGTAAACTCAACTGCAGATGGGGTACTCAGTTGGTGGAGCATTATTTCATGTGCAACAGACTCAGACATCGGGTTAGAGAATTGACAACAAAGGCTACATGAAGTATCCACGCCAAGATGTGCAAGAATAGACCATGCAGTAATATGGGTAGGCACATAAATCAGGGAACCACCCAATTTCCACGCACTAAACAATTTGGAAACATTCTTGACACAATAAGAAGACACAGTGTTAGAGAACCAGAGACTGTTAGCACTGGACTTAGCACTTAATGCCATGCCCGCAATATGGTGGGGTGCACACAAGGAGACAATCACATATTGGTACCAGTGTAAGCGGTTACTGCGCATAAGGTTCGATGCAGAACAAAAAAACAACAAACAACAGAAGTATGAAGGACAAGGGACACCAGCGAAACACTTGGAGAAGTGCAGAACACTGTGGAAAATGACACCCCTAGAGGAATGGACTCATTACTTCATACAAACTCTAGAGGGCATACCAACGAATTGGTATATAGACCAGGAATTGCACAAGGGAACTGCGACCTGGACGACATTGCAACATAATTTTTCAATCACTTTCTCATTTGAACATGAGAACCCCAACATAGATTCAACCCTTAAACGGATCAGAGGGGTAATATTCATAAAAGAACCAGAAGTACAATTGATCACAGAAGAACAACAGTGGAACAAACAGATAATCAAGGACCTGTTGGCATGTTACCATGTACAAGAGGAAGCACTGAATGAAGATGATCAACGTGATATTCAGATTGAAGAAGTTGAAGGCGAAAGAGACATGGAAGGCCCACCCATAGAATCCAAAGTCATTTCCGCCCCGATCAAGGTAAAGAAAGTTAACATGGGGACAACTGAGCAACCCAAAATGGCCAACATTGGGGATTACTGGGATGAGAAAATAGTAGAAAGCATCACAAAGTTGTTGCGTGAATACAATGACCTCTTTCCCACGACATTCACAGAGATGAAGGGCATGGACAGAGAACTAGGAGAAATGAAGATACCACTTAGACATGACTTGATACCTATTAGACAACGACCCTATAGATTGAACCCAATATACAAACATAATGTCAAAGATGAGATCGAAAGGATGCTTGAAGTCGACATCATAGAACCAGTTGAGGAGTTAGAATGGATAAGCCCAATGGTAGTACAGGACAAGAAACAAGGAGGGATTAGAATATGCGTCGACTTGAGGAAGTTGAACGATGCATGCTTACATGACTCATTCCCTACACCATTCACGGATGAAGTGTTGGAGAATGTGGGAGGACATGAATCTTACTCATTCACTGATGGATTCTCAGGTTATCATCATATTAAGATAACATAGGAGGACAAATACAATACCACGTTTGCGACAAAATGGGGATATTATCAGTACACAGTCATGCCATTTGGACTGAAGAATGCACCAACAATATTCTCCAGTGTGGTCATCACAACATTTAAAGAATTCGTCCATCAATTTCTGGAAGTATACCTGGATGATTGGACAATCTATATTTTATTGAGAAATCATGTGGAAGTTTTATGACTGATGTTAGAAAGATGTAGACAGTGCCAGATATCGTTGAATATAAAGAAATGCATATTTGGAATACCGTTTGGGATACTATTAGTTCATATAGTATGGAAAACAGGTTTATTAGTAGATCCGACAAAGATCACAGTCATTGTTAACTTGCCAGCACCAAAAACAATCCGTCAGCTAAGAGCGACGTTAAGACACACAGGATACTACAGGAAATTCATCAAAGGATATGCACAGATCACAACACCGATGGAAAAGCTACTAAGGAAGGATACAAAGTTTCAGTGGAACGATGAGTGTCAACACGATCTGGATACCTTGAAGGAAAAGATGGTTATCGCGCTGATATTAGTATTTCCAGACTGGGAGAAGACATTCCACGTGCATGTGGATGCATCAACAATATCACTTAGAGTTATCTTGGCGCAACCAGGAGTGGGAGACTTGGATCACCCGATAACATTTGCAAGCAGAAAACTATCAGACTCAGAACAAAACTATAACAGTGACACTCACTACTACATATTGAAAATTTTGCGACGACCACTTGCGACGAAAGTACTCTTTCATCGCAACATGCAAGAGAAAAAGTTCAAGTTTTTTAAATCCACCCCGTATTCGTCGCAATCTCAACGCAGGTAGTTTGACCACATTATTATGGTCAATGTTCATCGCAAAAGCGACGTGTGACTTAACCTTAAAAATGACCGTTAAAAATGACCTAAAATAGGTAAAAAAAAAATTATTTTTAGGTCACGTTCGTCGCAATTGCGTCGATATAGACCTAAAATTGCACTATAAAGATTTGACGATTTAAAGATGTTGTGACAATCTTGCTATAACAACGACAATTCCGAAAGGGTATTTTTGTGCGGAAAAATGTCGCAGAATGTTATTAGAGGTGGGGAAAAAAGTAAAGCGGGTGAAAAGGGTGATGGTAGATGTTATTGCCCTTGTAAAAAATGTTGCCTCAGACATCCTGTAAGAATTTTAATAGCAACAGCTACAAAACATTGTAGGAAATATGGTCACATTGATGGCGGATCAAATGAATATCGTCCCATGGTAATTAGCTATATATTCATTATCTTTTTTTTATTTTGTCAATTTTATAAAATTATATATATGTATATATATTGTTTGAATGTTTGTTATAGTATACACTAATTTTGCATGATTGTTTGTAATTATAAAGAGTTGCCCTCTAACTTTCAATAGAATATTGCACCAAGTATTAGTAGAAATGATGTTGTACAAGCTGAGGAACATCATCATGACCAAGCAAATGAGGATCTCATGGAAGAAGATGATGGGACAAATCAAGTTGATAATCCCATGGAAGAAGATGATGGGACAAATCAAATGATCCAGGATTTGTTTTCACAGCCGGATGAGGATGGGGAAAATGCTGGTATTTATGATGAACCTCTATTAGAAAAGGCAAATAAACGACTTTATGAAGGATCAAGAGAAAATCTTCTCTCCGCTACATTGTTGCTGGTGAACTTAAAGGTTATGAATAATTTGTCGAACACTTGTATGACACAAATACTAAGGTATGTAATATGTTTCATCTCATATTGTACATAAATGTTGATTTTTTTTATATTTGTTTTTAGTGTTAATTAATGTGTAAAATAAGAATGCATTTTTTACGATTAATATTCTCACATTAACTAGTTGTTTGTTATGTTGTAGATTGTTAGGTGATTTTTTGTTACCATAGTCAAATATTTTACCTCACACATATTGAGGTTTGCATGCCATTATGAAAGACATTGGAATGGATTATCAAACTATAGATGCATGTCCTAATGACCATATTATATATTATGGACAACATGCTTCGAAAACCGAATGTCTGCAAT
>SNQJ01S0030231.1:28617-49449 GCA_010110895.2 Picea sitchensis | reverse complement strand
GGGGGGTAGAGAGAAGGATAGTGAGAGGAAGGGAAGTAGAGAGGGAGAAATAGAAGGGGGGTAACGAGATAATAAGAGGAAGGGAGGGGGGGATACATAGGGATATATAGAGGGGGAATAGAGAGAGAAAGAGGGGTAGAGAGAGTAAGACTAAGACTAATGATGACGACAAAGAAAAAGGGTGTAATAGAGGTGGAAGAGAGAGGGGAGTGAGGGACAAAGGGAAAGAGAAAGATAAATAGAGAGAGAGAGAGAGAGAGGAAGAGTCGAAGAGGGGGAGATAGAGAGTGAGTGAGTGTGAGATTTTGAGGTCTGTCAAGGTAAGGTGTATCTCTAGGTCTTTTCATGCCCTGGGATGTGTAATTATTTCCATGTCTAGGCCTTACCATGTATATGAGTGTGAGGGAGATAGACAAGGGGGGTAGAGAGGGAGAGTGAGAGTGGGGAAGAGAGGGACAGGGTAGATGTAGGCGAGGGAGTAGAAAGATAGAGAAGGAATCAAATGATTTTTAGGAGCGTGCACGCATTCATGGAGAGTTCATGTTCTCCTAGATTGTGTGCACACTTGTTTGAATACAATTTTTTTTGGGTGGGATTGACAAGGTGTATGCTCACTAGGTTGGCTCGGATTTAGGTTCGGGGTGACAAACCTAGTGGTTCAGTGTGCAAATTCATAAAAACCTCCATATGTGTGAATACACATGTATATATTTGTCTTTGACGTTATTTTTCTATAGGCTAAACAACTCAGTTGTTGATGAAATTATAGACATAGATCGAGTCAACTATGCAGATTTCAAATATATAATTTTTTAAAAATTATTATTGTTTACTATTTTTAATCTATTTTTGTCTTCATATGTATCAAAATCCTAGAATACATACCTCTCTTATTTCTACTATAACTTTTTCTTGTCTTAGTGATTTCTCAAATGAATTATATGAGGCATAAGATGAGATCGATACCTACAATCTATTTTTTTTTTTTTTTTAAATTGATCATTTTAAGAACCTTTTAGCCTGCACGAACAAAAGATATTATAATTTCAGGCATATGTTGACTTTGATCATTTAAAAAAAAATATTAAATTAATATTAACATTTTCCAAAAAATACATGACACAAGAAAACTGGTTTCCCTAGAAGTATACAAGTTTTTGGAATGAAATTCCATTTTTAATACACTCACACGAATGAAAACATATACCTTATATTTTTTGGAAAAATAAGATACCACTTTTAGAAAAAAACAAATTTGACCTAATTATTTACAAATTATATGAATAAAAGTTATATTTTCGGAAAGATAATTCAATTTCATATGTTGCATATTCTTACACCATATTCAAATTGATTGTAAAAGTACCTTGAATAATCCCTCCAAGTTAACACATTGTTATTTTTCCAAGTTTTAATTGTCATTAATACGTCATGAGAGACCATCATTATCTTGCACTGACCCTCATGCATTGATTTTGTGAATACTTGGTTCAAAGATCATGGATTTAATAAGTATTTTAGTTAAAATATAAAACATATTATATGATAAGTTAATGTAATGATAAACATGGGAAATCCTAAATAATCAATAAATCATAAAATGGAAAAAAACAAAGTGATAATCCTTCTTATTTAATGATTATGGAAAATGACTTGAGTAGTACAGAGAATGTTAAAAGTTGTTACTGTAAGAAAGACACTAAATATTTTTAAACATTGAAAGGTGTGTTCAAGATTTAGTGTGTCCAGATAGAAAAGAGAAATCAATACTTTTTTTGTTTTTCTCTTTTTACTTGGAATAGAGGTTGGGGAAACCCACCGGGAACTTCCCCTCATTTCAAGGTTGGTACCCGGGGTAAACTAGATTTTGTAGAAAGCCGAGGGTTTTTTGATATCTTTCTCATTTAAGATCTGAACATGTCACTTGCAAGAATTGAACCTAGGTGGGGGGGAAACACCCCTAAGCATTAACCACTCGGGCTAAACCTAATTGACAAAAATCAATACTTGTATTTGAAATGTCATTATAATATCTTGTGGAAATGAGTTTGGGAATACAATGTTTAAATTGACATTTGTGTGTGCATATAGATATATGAATTTTTAAAGTTTTTTCTTCTAAAATAGTGGTGGAAACAATAATTGATGCATCTATAGGCATCGAGGGTCTACTATCTGAGTACAACAATGAAAAACAACGTATAATTAAATTCATACAAAAATACACAATACACACACACACACAATCAATGAGGAACACATAGATGGTCAAGATACTAACCTTCTCCACAAAAGTTTCCTATCTAGTGGCCTCTGTTGACCAATAACATGCTTACCCACAACTCAAACATATTTGAGGGTCACATCAATTCCTATTATGTTAATACATACCCTCTCCTAAATGATATCTACTGCAAATATTGAAGGACCAACTCCTCTCCCAACATCACTTGTAGGTAGCTCATGCTAAGATAATGTTGTAAAATTATTGTGGTGTAATAGGCTCAGAGTGAAGGAAGATATATATGCTTGTGTCTTGATGATGTGTTCTCTAATGGAAGGATGTTATGCAAGGAGGTTATGCCTTTTCCTAGGTGGATGGAGAACTATAATTGAGTAATTCCTATCATTTTATCTATCATGTGTAGACCCACAACCCATCCCTTGGAATTATCCAATGTCAAAGTAGTTGACATAGAGACCTACATAAACTTTGCCCATAATTTCTTGAGGAAATGTAGAGGAACCTCCTTATTATTGTAGGAAGGTTTGTCAAAAACTATAAACCACCTATCCATCAAATTGTCTAAAAATGATCGGTAGGTGCACCGGTCCATAAAATACATCTCTTTTTGACTGGTGGTTGTAATAGACTTTTAGGGTTAATGAAGAATGTCATCGGCTATTGTTTTGTAATTTTTAGGTATCATACTCCATAAGTCCTGAACGAGAGTTCTAAGAGAACTCAACCCTTCATCAATTTAAATGTTTTTTCTTGAGAAATATTCAGATAAACCATCGTATTTTCATTGGTTTGACGATGTTTCAGATCCATAATAGGATCCATCTTTAGGACATAATCATGTTTTTATTTTCCAGTCGTGAGTTGGGATTTGGTGTGCCTTTCTATCGTAGTGTCTAGTTTGTCTTTTCTCTAGGATCCATGCTAATTAGGTTTGTTGCAACTTAGTAATATATAATATAGTTTAGGCTTATCTTTTAAATACCAAAATATATTGGGAAATTAAAAAGAAAATAAATTGCATACAAATTCATACATAGAATCAACTGGAGACCATGTTAGCAAGAGTGTAGAGACCACATTACTAGAATCAAGAAAGCCTCTTTCTCAATTTGTTTTGAAAATGTGGAATGAGAATGGTCTATTGGTGAAATAGACTGGTCATTGGCCCTTTTGGTCTTAAAAGAAGAGGAATGCACATCCAGTCCTAGAGTGTGTGTGTGTTCTTCATAATCCATGCACGTTCTTAAGAATGCACATGCAATTTTGTTGAAGGTTTGACATGTCCTCCTCCATGCAAGTTAGAGAGATTTTGAGCTTGTCACATAAGTAATGCATGTGTGTTGCTAGGAATGTGCACATGTTCCTAGCACATTTGTGATCACCCCATTTCCACTTTTTTGCCCACCTTCTTTGTAGACACCCTTAACTATAATATAGTAGTAAAGGAAGGTTTTTCCTACCCCTTACGGCCTTTAGCATACAAATTAAGTTAGAATATTATTTTGAAAATGTTAGTTTTGCTAGCCCAACTCCCATTGGTATAGTCGTCATACTTCTTCTTTACCCTGATGATATTATTCTTATGGAAAGGAACCCATATGACCTTGGTAAGAAAAAAAAAATACTTAAGGGATTATGCTCTAGTATGGGTATGGCTGTGAAGAATGACAAAATGAAAGTTATGATAATTAAATCCAAAAATATCATCGATGATACTTTCCTATATGATATCAATATCTTGGAGGAAGTCCCTTAATACAAATATCTTTGAATCAATATTCATCACAATCTCATTTGGAAATACAAAATTGAGAAAAGGATAAATGGGGGGTGGAAATATTATGATGGGATCGAAAACAAGTGTAAATTAATAGATGTTTGGTTGTGGAATAAGAAAAAAAATCTCTTTGATACCCTCGTCACTCCTATTATCTTTTATGGATGTGAAGTTTGAGGATGCATTATCATTAGAGAATCCTAAAGATAGAGAAAATCCAAAAGAATTTAATAACTTTTATTCTCAAAATTAAGGAAATACACCCTATCTTATCCTCCTCATAGAAGATAGCATTTCCCCCATGGAGATCTCATCCATGATTATGTACTTAATGTACAAGAACACAATAAACAACATAGACGACAAGAGGCTCCCAAAAATTGATTCAAACTTTAGCCAAAACCACCAGTGACTAAAGAAAGGATCGCATATATATGCAAGTCTTGGATAAATCATTGGGGAATACAAGAAGATGTCATTCTATAGAATATGTGATAATATTAAAAATGTGAATGTGTAGCTTTTCACAACTTGTCATATTGCTTATTGAAATTTCTGGATATAAACTATATCCAACCTTTAGTTAATTTTGTCCATGACAATGGGTGGAGTGTCCACTCTAACCTTTATGATCTTGCGCCTGATACATCTAATCATGTCATGGCATACTGCCATAATTTCTAGGGTTCCTCCGACAGTTTTTGGAGAACTGTGTCATGCTATTTGTTTTCTCTCGCTCAAAAGAAATAAAATACAAATCCCTCCGCTCTGATTCATCCTCATAACCGAGAATCTATTGTTATCAGTATATCCGCAACGAAAATTGTAGCAGCAGAACGCAGAAAAATGTAAGGGATCTATAAATGAGAATTAGTCAATTCGAATTCGAATGCAATGTAGCTGGCTTCGGTCGGCTGAAAAGGGGAATGTATATTCTACGCACTATGCTGCCAAACATTATGAATGGACATTTAAAAAATGCCTTGCAATATGAAATTGCAAGTTGCTGAGTAGACTTTTTATAAACGAGTCAGGGAAAGGTTCAGATTAATTTTTTTATGTTTAAGTTTTGGAGTGGGAAGATGAAATAGATAATCCTTATACTAGGTAGGCTGCTATGCATAGAAGGTCACAAATTTCACCGACCATTTTATGGGTTATTGAAAGTCTTCTGATATTTAAAACTTAATACACTTTGCACTTATTAAAAGCATAGAGTGCTTAACCCAAAGTTAAGCAAAGATATAAATACTAAAAATATGTGTGCTGCCGTTTTTATTTATTTCCTGGTTCATGAAAAGAAGTTTTAATTTATTTCATGGCTCATGAAAAGAAGTTGTGGTGTCAACTTCATTTGTTTTACCAATATTTCGGTGTTAGTTCCATTTATTTGAAGGTTAATATATAAATATTGTGATTTCATTTTTATTTATATCTTAATGGTAATCTCCAAATGATTAGTTTTTTTATTTGTTAAATATTTTTTTTATTTTTTTAGAGAAATTTTATTAAGAATATACCAGTAGTAAATTATATTATGTAGTGTTGATTTTATCTATTTCATGATTCATATAGAAGAATGTAGTTAATTTTATTTATTTCACTAGTAAATGTTAAAAATGTTTTTATATATTATTTTATTTTTTAAAGATTTGTGATTTTTAACCAATTAATATTGTCATCTATTATATATCAATTGGGTTTAGCTCCTGTGGTTGGAAGGATTAGTTGTTAATCTACCCATGGATAAGGGGGTTACTTTACTTTAGATCTAATAATAAAGGACCCTACTCCATCAAGTATGACAAGAGAATCTATCAAAATATTAAGACATAGCTCCTATAAAGTTTCAAAATGGTCATTTTATTTTTTAATTCAAGAAAGTTTCAAAATTATCATTTTATTGTTTAATTCAAGAGTTCTAACCAATCCCTCTAAAAACTATCTTTGGAAATACTAGTTGAAGTTCATAAACACTATATTTCCATAATATAAGAAACAATTGGTGATGGAAAGAAGCCAAAGGAGGGTTTGAGTAAATTATTTAGGGAGTGGGATTGCATTGGTATATAAATGTTGTGGGCAATTTTGTGATATGAAACAATTGGTGATGATAAGAAGCCAAAGGAGGGTTTGAGTAAATTATTTAGGGAGTGGGATTGCATTGGTATATAAATGTTGTGGGCAATTTTGTGATATGTTTATAGGGTGGAAGAAATGTATTTCCTTATGTCAATATGCTATCTTTTATACATGTATTTGGATTAAATTTTATTTTAATGATATTAATGAAAGGATCCAAGATATAGTTTTTTTATGTCCTATATGAGGGTAGGTATGGGTTCTCAAATATTTTTTTCTTTAGGATACATAAATGAGGACAAAGTCATTATTGGTCAAGAACTTAATTTAACATTAGATAAAGGTGGTGTAAGGAGGAGACTTTGCAATAATGGATTGTAATGCATGCTTTTTCAAGAATAAAACATACGAGACATGTTTGGTTGATTTGAAGGATGTAAATAGCATACCTACTTAGCGAAATATAATGGTTAGAGAGATTGAGGTATCAAAGATATTAGATAATTTTTTGATATTAGAGAAGTTGATTACTGATGCTAGTATACCCCATAATCGGGTAGAGTCAGTGGGGGTGTTGTAACCATGGGCCCATTATGATCTAAATTAAAAGGTAGGATGATAAGTATACTATTTAATCTAAAGTTTATTTTCAATGGATGGATGAGAAATATTTTTTATGATTTGGTTAAAAGGGATTGTGTAGATTTTCATGTAAATTTTTGAGAGGTAGGATGATAAGTATACTATTTTGTCTAAAGATTATTTTCAATGGATGGATGAGAAATATTTTTCATGATTTGGTTAAAAGGGATTGCGTAGATTTTCATGTAATTTTTTTAGAGTTTGCAAGAGGCATTGAGGAAGGTAAAAAGGGTTGTGGACCTAAGTTTTGTTAATAAAAGGAAGTAGAAGGATTGATATATTATTTTGGTGGAAATGGATATAGGTTAGTTGTTCAATTAGAATATGGAAGGTCTTTTCAATGAAGAAGTGTTGTTGATATTGAAGAATTTGGAAACGAGAAAAATAAAACTTATAGAGTGATGAGTGGTTGAGTGGAGGATGAACAGTAGAGAAATGTACCTTGCGAAAAGAGATGAAAACATGAATCTTTTTCCCAGTTTATGAATCATACAAATTTTTTTTAATATAATCTAGGAATTGCATGATGAAGTATGAACGACTATAAATAGTTTTCCAAGATTATCAGCATTGTGAGTCATACACATCTAATCCATTTATAAAGAGTCCTTAGAAAATACAACAAACTTCTTGGAACTAAGATTTTATTGTCCTAGTTTTGTATCTGAAGAGGAAGATAATATGATGATGGACAAGATATCCAAAGAAAAGTCATAATATATTATAGAATCATCCAAAATAAAATAAAATATCCAAGACCAAATGTGTGGATTGTTTTCTTTGTTTTTATGATATTTTGGAAGAGGATATTTTGAGAGTGTTGGAGGAAATTATAAAATCTTGAAAAATGATAGGATTTTTAAGCTCAATTTTCCTTGATTTGATCCATAAGAAAGATAAACCAATATCTTTTGGTGATTTTATGCCTATTTTACTATGAAATTCTGTGTATGAAATAATAACCAAGATTATTTTTATAAAGATTAAGAAAATTTCCTCAAATGTCATATCTTAATCTAGGAATTTGATTTTTTTTGGAGGAAAATATTTAAACCTATAGGAGAAACTACATTTCATCAAGAATACAAATTTTCATGTTGTGATTTTGAAGCTATATCTATCAAAATATTATGATTGATTGAGTTGGTTGCATTTGAGGTCGATAATTTTTCATGTGGGTATTAGTTTGCTAATAGTTTCATATATTATGGAGTGTATCACTTCTATTTTTTATGTTATTATTGTTAAAAAAAATAATCCTTCTCTAAGGATTCAACAAGAATGTCATTTATCCCTTCTATTTGACCCTATTAGTAGCATATGTTTTGAGTAGATCCGTTGTTGATGCCAAGAGAAGGGATTATTTTAGAAATAAGTATTAGTGGTTTTGTCCACGTAACATATTTACATCGTTATCCCTTTTTCCATGATTTATTATTATTTTGAAATGATAATGATAAGGAATATATAATGTCAATGGATATGCTAGACACTTATGACATAGTTATACGTATGGAATTTAATTTTTAGAATTCCATTATTGTTTTGTATATGCTTGATGATGAGGAAGAGATTATACCAGCTAGGATGTTCCTTTTAAAATAGAAAATTAGGAAGGTGGGTTTTTGCTGAAGCACAAAGGATCGAGGATTGTAGTTTGAAGAGGTGGAAGCTAGGATGGTTATTGAGTATTGTTAGTAGTGTAGGATAGCCTAATAATTGGCTTATATTCCCAAAGGGGTTATTATTTTTTTTTTTTGTAAGTAAGTTTTTGTATTATATAAGAGTCCTTCTCAGAACCAAGATCAAGAGTACATTTGTTGAGTCAAGCGGTTGTAATTACTGAACTGCTCCGTGAGGAGAAACCAGTTCAACCAACCGTATATAATAAGTAGCAAAATTTCTAACAGATCTAGTGAAAATCTAAACTATTTAACTACCATGAGAGCCACTAGAGCTAAAGTAAGGAACAAGCACTGTATAGTCTGGAACATACTCAGGCAGGAGGCCAGACCAGGGTTCCTCAGTGACAGGTGTCCCGCTGGCAGTCCATTGCATATTCGTGGCCTTGTTGCGCTCCTCTTCGTGCACCTGGATGCTGGTATCCATCTCCTCGGCTACTACTGCCGAAACTGCCTCGTCGTTCCCTCTTGCAGAGTGTGCCAAAGTCTCCTTCCGCGCGAGAGTGTTCATGGGCTCTGGAGAAACTGTCATCCCGTCGATGTGCTGGCCTTTCCCTGTGGTAGCTTGTTGGAAACTGCTTGCATTGTCACTGGATGTCTCAGGAGCATCGCTGGAAATCTCTGGAGCGGCTGGAGGGGGAGTGGCTAGGAGCTGGAGCAGGATAGAAAGCCTCCCTTCCATTTGCTGGACCCGGAATTGGAGGTCATTCACCCCATCCCGGAGCTCAAAAACAAGGTCCTGTAGAATGGCAGAGTGTTCACGCGGCGTAAAGGGGGAGTTCGTCTTTTGGTGTTCACGAGGTCGGCCATGGTGCGACGACAGAGGAGAGGAGGAGTGCAAGTCGGGGGGAGAGCGCCATGCCTAGGTCCAGGAGGTGTCGACTAAAGCTAGACAGCGAGGACCTGGGGTGGGTGAACCGGAGGGCGAGGAGGAGGAGCGGGGGCATCGCGGGTGCCAGGGAGAGCCTCGACAAGGGCGCATACGAAGACGTGGCATGGCAAAGCTCGGCTTCTGCAGAAGGTCTGCAGAGCCAAGGTGGAGTGTGAAAATCGCCTGAAAAACCATGAAAATCGCAGGACCAGAGTCTAAGCTACACACCCAGGCGATAATGCCAAAAGAAATCTGCATGGTTCGGTGCATAGAGTGGGACGAGGGGGGTGGGATTAATGCCCCTCCCATCAGCCTTGAATGCGATTTAAATTCCTGGGGTGGTAGCTGCAATGGGCACGAGCCGAGCACATGGCTCCATGCTCCGCTGGCCTCCTCCCTCGCGCACAACTTGCCAGGTTGACCGCAAAACCACCCCGATCGGGGGCGAATCAACTGTAGTTGTCTTGCGAATGCAGTGCTGAAGAGTAGGATGCTCCGGTTCCAGTGCAGAGATGCAAAGGAGATCTGATCCCGTCCTGGTGGTTCCTATATTAGCGAGCTCGTCTGCAACTTGGTTTGCCTGCCTTCAAACATGGGATGGGATGACTGCCTGAGTAGGTATCAGTAGGTTGGTGAGCAGTTGTAGACCATGTGAGAGCCTCCAGCTGGGCATGACTTTGTCCTGGTTTTCTCCATTTAGGATGCGCTGTAGCATATTGATGATGATCTATGAGTCTCCTTCCACTACTAAATTATGAAATCCATGCTCTCTTGCAAGTTGCAGACCTCGAATCATTCCCCAGAGCTCTGCTGCGTTATTTGTTGAGTGCCCCAAGTAGCCTGCGGCGATTAAGAGAATGTGGCCAAGATGGTCACGAAAGACTACTCCATAACCCGCCGCTCCTGGATTGCCTTTAGAAGCACCATCGAAGTTGAGTTTGATGAAAGGGAAAGGTGGAGGGGNTCGGAGTGGGAAGATGAAATAGATAAATCCTTATACTAGGTAGGCTGCTACGCATGGAAGGTCACAAATTTCACCGACCATTTTATGCTTTATTGAAAGTCTTCTGAGATTTAAAACTTAATACACTTTGCACTTATTAAAAGTATAAAGTGTTTAACCCAAAGTTATCACAAAGATATAAATACTAAAAATATGTGTGCTGCCGTTTTTATTTATTTCATGGTTCATGAAAAAAAGTTGTGGTGTCGACTTCATTTGTTTTATAAATATATTTTACGAATATTTCGGTGTTAGTTACATTTATTTGAAGGTTAATATAAACATATTGTGATATTATTTTTATTTTTATTTTAATGATAATTAATTTTTTAATGTGTTAAATAATTTTATTTTTAATAGAAATTTTGTTAAAAATATAATAGTAGTAAATTATATTATGTAGTGTCGATTTTATTTATTTCATGATTCATATAGAAGAATGTTGAAAAATATTGCCATGTTAATTTTATTTATTTAATGAGTAAATGTTAAAAATATTTTTATATATCAATTTTTTATTTTATTTTAAGATTTGTGATTTTTAATTTATTAATATTTTATTAATAGTGTCTTTTATTATATATATTAATTGGGTTTAGTTCGGGTGATTAAGAAGATTGGTTGTTAACCAACCTAACCCACCTATAAGAGGGTTACTTTATATCTAATAAAGAACCATACTCTATCAAGTATGACAAGAGAATCCTTGATACATATGCATAGGAAAAATTTGTAATTGTGACTTAATAAGAAAAACAAAATTCCATCAAAATATTAGGACATATCTCCTATAACCTTTCAAAATGATGATTTTATTGTTTAATTAAAGAGGTGTAACCAATCCCTCCAAAAACTATCTTTGGAAATATTGGTTGAAGTTCGTAAACACAATGTTTCCTTGATATAAGAAACAATTGGTGATAGAAAGAAGTCATACGAGGGTTTGAGTAAATTATTTAGGGAATGGTATTTTATTGGTATATAAATGTTGTGGGTAATTTTTTGGTATGTTTATAGGGTGAAAGAAATGTATTTACTTATGTCAATATGGCAGGCTGCTATGCTTGGAGGGTCACAAATTTCACCAACCATTTTGAAAGTCTTCTGAGATTTAAAACTTAATACACTTTGTATTTATTGAAAACATAAAGTGCTTAACCCAGAGTCATCACAAAGATATAAATACTAAAATTAGCAACAACCACTTTATAAAGTGTTATTTTTAACCTTTCCAAACTAATAATGCCCATCAGTATATATCAACCACTTTAAACCACTTTTATAAAGTGGTTGTTGTTAGTTCATTACTCTAACTGAAACCATTAACTAAGATAATATAGTTTTAATTTAAAAAGAAACCAAATCTGATCTCTTGTATTAGATGGGAAAAACAAAATTTAATATAAATATTAATTACTATTTTACATGAAAATAAAATTTATCTTTCAATCACTTTATTTATAAGATTTATAATGATTTTATACCCTAAATTAAAATGCATTAAAATTTATTTATTAATTTCTATATACATTTAATAAAATCCCATCCCAGATTACACACAGGTGTGTACTCTATTTGAGTACACAAGGAGTCAAGATGAATCTCTACTAAGTACCATCATTTCTTATAGTTTCTCTACATTGTTTGTGAGTATGTGGATCAATTGTACTCATGATATAACGCACTCGCAAGGCAGTTGCAAATAACATGGAATCACGCATTTGGAATCTTCAAAAGACACAACTTGATTCATTTAAGTAAGAATATGCCAACATTTTTAATGTTTAGTCATCATATTAAGATTTTAAGTTAAAAGATTATTAATTATGCTTATCATCAAAAAGTGTATGTCTATCAATTTAAATATTTATGTTATCGTTTTTATTTATTTCATGGTATTTGAAAAAGAAGTTGTGGTATCCACTTCATTTGTTTTATTTTGGTGTTAGTTTCATTTATTTGAAGGTTAATATAAAAATATTGTAATATTATTTTTACCGTTTTTATTTATTTCATGGTGCTTGCAAAAAAGTTGTGATAGCAACTTCATTTGTTTTATTTTGGTGTTAGTTCCATTTATTTGAAGGTTAATATAAAAATATCTCGTGATATCATTTTTATTTTTATCTTAAGGGTAATCTCCACATAATTAATTTTTTAATTTGTTAAATATTTTTATTTTTAAAAGAAATTTTATTAATGATATAATAATAGTAAATTGTGTTATGATAAAAATTTTAATAAATTTTTCCAAAATATTATTTTCTAATTTCTATTTTTTTCCTAAAAATTATTTGCAGAAATTATAAATCATAAAATTATTTTACTTCAAAACTACCAAAATCTACTACAAATTATATAAAAATTTTAAGAATTTGAATATTTTCAAAAAAATATTATCAAACATTTTATATTTTTCATTTTAACAATTATTAATATTTAGAAGATTTACATGCTTTAAGATAATTATGAATTTTTAATGTTTTTCATTGTTTGAAATGGAAATCAATCACTAAAAAACATGCATTAGCTAAAATTATCCATATTCTATTTTAGAAGTTTTATTTATTTAAAAGTTAATTGCCATATGCACATACCAAAAGAATTAGAAAAAGTAAGATATAATATAAATGAGTAAAAATATGAAAGGTAATTGTAAATTGAGTCAATAATATGCATTCAAGTTAATTAGAGATTCTAATTATGCAAGAAAGAGACAACTCTTTAGGTGAATAATAAGAATATTAGTAAATTAATAATTAAAATTTTTACATAAGTAAACATGTGTCATTTTCTTAAGTACTATTAAAAGAGAAAAAGAGGAGGGTGGCTACTAATTTTATATGGTTGTTTTATTTGTCATGGTGAAATGATGGAGAATATGGTATTGATTTTGATTAATCATGATGAATTTTTGTTTACCAATGAAGACTCCGTGGAGACTCCATAGTTCTTTAGTAGCTACAAAATGTATTAGTGAAGTAGAAATGTCCTTTCACTATTGCTAAATTGTACATACCTTTATAGAAACTTTATTTATTGGGGGTTCCAAGGTAAGAGGAATACCCTTAAGATATGGTAAGAGGAGTACCCTAAGATATGATAAGGTGGTTAACCAATAAGATTTCATATTATTCGCACGTTGGAAATTGAAGATAATTATTTGAAAAATATCTTGGAGCCATAATGAAGCAAGAAATAAGGACACCTAATGATAAAACAGATGATGATTTGTCAAAGTTATTTTACATTTTTTAGACACTCACGGTTTGTAAAAATTATTTTACATTTCTACGTTGTTTAGAATTCCCTCGTTTGGTTTCGTTTCACTAGATTTAGTAGATAGAATATCATTGTTTGGAAAACGTGGATTCCTTGTATAAAGCCATTAGTTTAGTATTATAACTATATTAAACCTATCTATACAATTCCATCCTATTTGAATGATTGATAATTTTTATAGAAGTGATTTGATAATATTTTCGTGTGGGATTTAGAGATGCACATACCTTGTAGAAGATAAACTTGCATGCACTTTCAAATGTATACACCTTTCAAAGGATATGTCATTTGCACATCCATGTTGTCATAATATATGACATGAACATAGTCCCCGGGGGGGCAGCTCAATTGGCAAGTGCCGTGAAAATGAAGTTCCATGAGGTTTCGAGTTCAATTTCCCCCGACTTACTTTGTGTGCCGCATAAGGGGCATCGTGGGCACACCTGGAGGTTATAGGGGTAGCGGTTGGATAACACGGCCACGTGTAACGCGAGCACGTGCCCAACTAGTTGCTGATTCCTCCAGACACAAAAAAAATAAAAAATAAAAAAATAAAAAAAATATATGACATGAACATGAAAATTTCATCCATGTTATCATAATATATCTCATGAACATTTCTTTTAGGGGCATGTTTACCATAAAATTCCTAAAATTAGGTTTTGAAGAGAATTAACATGGAGTTTTTATGTTTTTTCTCAATATTACTCAGTATAGATAGTCTTATTAATATAAGATTCATTAAGAATTCCCTTTATATATTTGTAACTTTCTATTCTATATTGAAGAGTCTTATTTTTATTTAGGAATCAACTTTATTATTATTTTATTACTTTCTATTCTATATGGAAGAGTCTTATTTTTATTTAGGAATCAATTTTATTATTATTTTATTACTTTTCTTAAGCATTACTCATTCTAGTGTTAGGGCCACTTTGAGGTTCCACTCTTTTTAAAAAAAAACATTCAATCATATATTTCTAAGTTTGTGTATATTATAGGTTTTATGATGAGCAGAAAAGTTGTTTTCATTTTTGCATTTGAATGAAAAATAAGATATAAGATATATGTATTGCATTTTTGTATTGTCTTTGGTAAAACTAAGATGTTGAAATTAGAAAAAAAAAAAAAATATTAATGTAACAATGATGTATTCTAAGAAGTATTAAATATTGTAGTGCATTATTATTTTATTAAATGAATTCATCTTCTAGCAACATTAAATTAACTCATCCCTTGTTTTATGTGAGTTTATTTTAAAGAAAGAAACAAAAAAATAAGTATACAATTTATGAAAGTATGCTTGAATGAGCTCTGTTCAAAATAATCAATCTCAAACCTACATTTGAAGTCATATCAACCTAGTATATTATAATTGTAATACTATTTAGTAATTTGTTTTCAATTTAAGAAGGAAGTTAAGAATCATTATAAATCTACCACATTGAGAGAACAATGTTATTCAACTAAAACTATAACATTGCATTCTCATAATAAGGATTGAGATATTAAAAATGGTATTTGATTGTTGAATGGGGATATTCTAAACTTGTTACTTGATTGATTATGAATTTTATTATACATAAGCTTTGGAATGAAATATCTCTTTCATCCATGCTTTAATTGAATAGTATTCATCTTTCCTGAGAATGGAAAGAATGCATGAGATAGAGAATGGTTAATTATTATAACAACATGTTAAGATGATACTTAGATTTTATGTTGATTTTTTTAGAGATGCCACTTGATATGATATTATGCTCATTTATGGAGAGGAATAAAACAAAATGCTACATAATTTAGTGGTTATTGAGTTTATGCAGTGAAGTATGTTAATGGTGTGATATGAGAATATGTAATTAGTATTTATGGAAGTTACCATATATAGTGAATATATTTATGTTTGAATAAACTTTTTTTTTTTAATTCACTTTTTTTTTTTGTTTTTGTTTTTTGTTTAATTAATTAGTGTGTGGAAGGGCACTACACTACCTATAGTATCACAACATGTTACATTCTAGGGCCTAATAAACCAACCTTATTGTTGTTCCCTATTATTGTAAATGAATTAGTGTACACTATTTTTTGATGTGTTAAGGATAATAATTATTATGGTAAAAGAATTAGTGTACACTAATTTTTTTTTTATATGTTAGAGCTAATAATGTGTGTTCTATACAAAAAAAAATATATTTATATTATTTCTTTTTCTTTTACCTTCATAACATAGTAGAATACTAAAGAGCATATAAGAAATCAACAAAGGTAATATATATCTATATGTATGTATATATTTCATGGATGTTATACATTTAAAGAATATGTAGATTATGGTTCTATTAGGATAGGAAACCTTAAGGATGTACTCCATATTTCAAAAATCTATAGGTGGAGTAGTAATCATAGATGGTATGGTGAAGGAAGCATAAATATTTCATATTTTTCTTTGGTGATTCAAAATATGTCCTTATATATGTTGTTTACCTTAAAACGAATGCATAGAAAATGAAATAAATGAAGATTAAATAAATGAACTTATAGATGTAAGTTTTGTGATATTTATAAATGAAAAGATACTTTTATATTTTTAATGAAAATTGAAAATATTGGTAAACACTCATTAGCTACAAATAGTATTATGTATGTGATTTTCAATGAAAATTAAAAATATTAGTAAACACTCATTGTTCTTAAGGTACAAACAACATTGTATACATGATTACATTGTCTACTTTCAAAGAGAAAACATCCAACAATAAAAATCCACTCTAAAAATAAATCCACACCTCCAACAATAAAGTCCACTCTAGGGATAAATCCTATTAAAATGGTTTAAAACGTTAAAAACTTCATATTTTAAAACGTTGAAAACATATGAAGTGATTTGAGGTATCGAATATAAATTAAAGTCCACTCTAGGGATAAATCCTATTAAAATGGTTTAAAACGTTAAAAACTTCATATTTTAAAACGTTGAAAACATATGAAGTGATTTGAGGTATCGAATATAAATTAAAGTCAACTCTAGGGATAAATCCTATTAAAATGGTTTAAAACGTTAAAAACTTCATATTTTAAAACGTTGAAAACATATGAAGTGATTTGAGGTATCGAATATAAATTAAACTTGTATAGTATTATTCATGACTAAAGTGAATAATCTACTATGTCCTTTGTAAGGAACAAAATAGTTGGGTTAATATAGTAATAGTATAACATGTATGATTAGAATAGAATATGATTAAAATAGAATCAGGAATATTAAGTTTATGAATAGCATGAAGAATGTTACGAAATGGTACTAGTGACTTGGTTCAAATCAAGATTGGATATGGATTATATGTAAGTAGTCCATGCTTATAGTAATATAGAAGTATAGTTCAAAAATTTATTTTAAGTGCATAAATTATTTTAAATAACTTGTGATTAAACAAGAATGGTTTTAAAATGAATTAGTATATATGATTGAGAGATTTTGAAATGAATTAGTATATATATGATTGAGAGCTTCGAAGAAGTTGGTTTTGAAATGAATTAGTATGCATGATTGAGATCTTGTAAGAAGTTGGACATTCACCAAGGTGGATGATGTTCTTATTGATTAAAATGGTTTTCAAAACCTTGGAAATGTAGTTTTGAAAGATTTATGTACTTCACTAATGAACAATTATGAAATCTTATGCATATAAATAAGTAGATATTGTCATAAAGTTGTTATTTACATAAGAAATGATTGGTGGTAAAGATATACTAACGTTGGGCTTGATTCAGAGTTAAAACTACCTTACAGGAAAATAAATGCGAATGCAAGAACTCATTGAATCGTTTGGGCCCGTGCTTCAAACAATTTTGTCTTCCCCATATTACCATATCTCCTTACTCAATAATTTTCATTAGTTATATGGAATTGCATGTTTAATATAATAATATGGATACCATATTTCATTGTTTAAATATGAGGATCATTCATGAAGATTCTGTCTAATTACCATATTTCATTGTTTAAATATGAATATTACTCATGAAGTTATTGACTAAAGAAACTATTTTAAATCTTTCATGCATTGATTGTGTGCATATTTGTTTCAAAGAGAATGGATTTAATAAGGAGTTTAGTTAAAATATAGAACATATTACAAGATAAGTTAATGTAATGATAAACATGGGAAATCCTAAATAATCAAGAAATGAGAAAATGGATTGAAAAATTTATAATCCTTTTTATTTAATGAATTGAGTAGTATAACTAATGCTAAGGATTGTTACTATAAGAAAGACACTAAAGATATGTTAAAATTAAAAAGGCGTGTTCAATATTTAGTGTGTTGAGATAGAAAAGAGAAATCAATACTTGTATTTGAAAGGTTAATGTAATATCTTGTGGACATGAGTTTGGGAATACAATGTTTAGAATTTACATGTGTGTACATATAGATATATGAATTTTAAAACTTGTTACTGCTATATTAGCGATGGAAATGGGAATTGACGTATTTATAGGCGTCGACGGTCTACTATCTAAGTGGAACAACTACAAATATCCTATAATTATAATTATATATATATATATACACACAATCAATAAGAAACACATAGATGGTCAAGATAATAACCTCTTCCATGAAAATTTCATATCTATTTACTTATGTAGACCTATGACATGTTTACCTATAACTCAAACATATTTGAGGGTCATAGCAATGCCCATTATGTCCATTTTCCCTCTCCTAAATGAGATCTTCTGGAAATCTTGAAGTACCAACCGCTCTATGAACATTACTTGTAAGTATCTCATGGCAAGATAATGTTGTAAAATTTTTGTTCTTCAATAGGTTCCAAGTGGAGAAAGATATAGATGCATGTTTATGCATGATGCTTTCTCTGATGTGAGGATGTTATGGAATGGGATTAGGCCTTTTCCTAGCCTGGAGGGATGATTTTAGGGGCTAAATTTCACTCATGGGCTAATTTTCCATGGTTTTTCCCCAAAAAAGATTCTCTATTCTAAAAATGATTCGCCCAAATTCTATAGGATAAAATTATTTTACCTTAAAAGTCACCAAATATTTATACAAACTATATAAAATCCTTAGAAATTTAAATATTTTTACAAAAATCTCGCTAAACATTTTATAGTTGGCATATCAAGGATTAGTAAGATTCGTCGAGGTTTCTACATTTAAAAATAAATTTCCATCCTTAAAATCATCCCTGTTCCTAGGTGGATGAGGACCTGTCATTGGGTCATGCCTAGCATTTTGTCTATCATTTGTAGACCCATGACCCATCCCTTGGAATTATCCAATGTCAAAGTAGTTGATGTAGATACCTATATAAACTCTATCCATAATTTCCCGAGGAAACGTAGAGGTACTTCCATAAACCACCTATCCATCAAATTCTCTAAAAATGGTTGGTAAGCACATCCATCCATAAAATGAGTCTCTTTGTGACTAGTGGTTGTAATACACTTTTAGGGTTAATGAGCAATGTCATCAGCTATTGTTTTCTAATTTTTGGGTCTCTAAATGGTTTTTTATCGAACCCAGTCGCTGTAAAATTAAAACATTCTAGACTTGTAATTAGAAATATTACTTAATTGAACTTAGGCACTTTGTAATAAAAGATATAATGGTCTCCAGGGAACTAGATAGTGAAAATTGTTAGGGCTCTCTAGTAATCCATAAGTCATGAGTGAGAGTTCTAAGAAAGCTTAACCCTTCATCAATTTCAATCTCCTTTTTTTAGAAATATTCGAAGAAACCACAATATTTTCATTTGTTTGTCAATGTTTCAGATCCATATCAGGATCCATCTTAAGGACATAATCATGTTTTTATTTTCCATTTGTGAGTTTGGGTTTGGTGTGATTTCTTGTCCTGCTATCTGGTTTGTGTTTTCTCTAGGATACATGTTAATTAGGTTTGTTGCAATTTAGTAATAGAAAATATAGTTGATTTTTTTTTTTTAAGATTTAAATATATTGAGAAATTAAAAAGAAAATAAATTGCATACAAATTCATACCGGGAATCAATCGAATATCATGTTAGTCAAGTGTGGAGACCACATCAGCAGAATGAAGGAAGTCTCTTTCTCAATTTCTTTTGAAAATGCGGAGTGAGATTGTTCTATTGGTGAAATAGATTGGTCACTAGCCCTTTTAAGATTATAAGAAGACGAATACACATGCGTTTCTAGAGTGTGTGCGTGTTCTTGGGACTACATGTGTGTTCTTAAAAATGAGCATGCAATTTTGTTGAGGGGTTTGCATGGCCTCCTCCATGGAGGTTGGAGGGATGTTGAGACTGTCACATAACGAATGCATGTGTGTTTCTAGGCATGTGCCCATGTTTCTATGTGAGCATGTTTGTGATCACCCAATTTCCACTTTTATCCCACCAGTTTCATCTGAACACCCTTAGTTGTAATATAGTACTCAAGGAAGGTTTTTCCTACCCGTTACGACCTTTAGCATACAAGTTAAGTTAGAATATAGTTTGGAAAATGTTAGTTTCACTGGCCCAACTCACAGTGATATAGTCGTCACACTTCTTCTTTATCCTAGTGATATTATTCTTATGGAAATGAACCTATATGACCTTGGTAAGCAACAAAAGTTCCTCAAGGGATTCTGATATAGTATGGGTATGACTGTGAACAATGACAAAATGAAGGTTAGGAAAATTAAATCCGAAAATATCATTGGTGATACTTTCATATATGACAAGATTGGAGGAAGTCCCTTAATACAAATATCTTGGAATTGATATTCATCACAAGCTTATTGTAATGCCCATATATTTCTAAACATCATTTATTTTCATAAGCAATTTATTAAGGAAACTGAGATAATAACTTCATAGCATAATATTGATTTGAATAACAGATACCTCAATAACTTAGATTTATCAACAAATGTTGAATTCATGGCAGAAAGAAATAATTACATAACTTGACAAAATACCTGGTTCTGATGCTAATTCTTGTTGCCCTTGTTGCCTTGCTGCCTTGCTACACAGTCCAATCCTGTTACAAACACAGAAATTAACCGCCCAAAACTAATGTCCACCCTGCCAACTAGGAAAACGACCTAGCTCCAGGATATCTACGGATATCCTGGCCCCCGTGCCCAAAACCTCTAGCAACTCAGTGCCTCCCTGATCAGTATGTCACAACCAGTAATCTCGTGCCTCAATCTGAGCACACCGGACACAGCAAAGCTCTCGCTTTCTGCAGATAGCAAAACA
>SNQJ01S0030231.1:1528-28567 GCA_010110895.2 Picea sitchensis | reverse complement strand
GATATCCTGGCCCCCGTGCCCAAAACCTCTAGCAACTCGGTGCCTCCCTGATCAGTATGTCACAACCAGTAATCTTGTACCTCAATCTGAGCACACCGGACACAGCAAAGCTCTCGCTTTCTGCAGATAGCAAAACAACAGTTCGCAACATCCATTCCCTCCTCCTGCCGAATCATGCGCACATCCCCCTCTTCCCCCCCCTTATTCCTCCCGACCGACTCACACACTTACTCCACAACCACCCTCTGTCCCCCGTCCTTCATCGTGAATTACTGTTTTATCTCCTCGGGATTCATGGCTTTTCCTCTCTGCATACGCCACCATTTTATATCATTTTTATTGATCTCTTTTTAAATTATAATTCTCAGGTCATTAAATGTGGTCTGTAGTTAGAGTATTACTTAGTTAATCACAATCATTTCTTTTAATTAATTTTGCTTTATCATCTTTAAGCATGTATCCAATTAGGGTCGTTACACTTATTTCGAACTATAGAATAGAGAAAAGGATAAATGGAGGGTGGAAATATTATGATGGGATTGAAAACAAGTATAAATTAGCAAACCTTTGGTTGTGGAATAAGAAAAAATAAAAATTGATACCCTCTTCACCCATATTATCTTATATGGATGTGAAGTTTGAGGATGCATTATCATTAGAGAATCCTCAAGAAAGATAGAGAAAATCCAAAATAATTTGATAACTTATATTCTCAAAATTAAAGGAAATACACCCTATCATATCCACCTCATAGAGTAGATCATTTCCACCATGGAGAGCTCAATCATGATTATGTATTTAATGTACAAGAACAATATAAGCAACATAGACATCGAGAGGCTCCCCAAAATTGCTTCAAACTCCAGGCAAAACCACTAGTGATTGAGGAGAGGACCAGAGAAAGATGTCAATTCTTGGAATCATTGGGGAATACGAGAAGATGTCATTCTATAGAATACTTGATAATATTAAAAATATCATTGCATATAAATTCAAGGAGAATATGTGATGCTCAAAAGTGAATCTCGGTTTTGACCAGCGCAAATAAGAAAATCAACATTGCTAAGATACAAACCAGCTCCCATGAATTGTATAGAAAAACATGGTCTTGGACAGTTCCCAAAACGTCGTGGGATGAAATACCTTAATCTTTGTGACACTAAAAGAGTTGAAAGTGAAAAACATTTTCTCCTAGAGTGCCCTGCATACATCAAAATAAGATCAAAATTTCAAAATATCTATCACAATACCAACCTCCCTAACCTTGTAGGTAATCAAAACCATAATTATCTTGAAACCCTTCTCACTATGTTTTTCTGCCATAAAAATAAAATTCTAATAAAATCTAAACAATCAATTATCTTTCTTAATATCTAATAAACCAAATCTACTCTCATGGACACTATCATCATCTTCATCATTGTTTTCTAGCTTAACTATCTTTTAATTAAACCTTTAACTCTATGTTTATTTTTAGATATTTTCAATTAGTATCCTAAATTTGTCTATAGTTTTGTTAATTTAGTTTATTTATAGCAAACGTTTTCGAACGCAATTTGCTTATTCATATCCGGCGTATCCTGCGCCGATCAGACAAATTGATTATACAAATTTGCACGCAGTGAATCTGAAAGCCAGGGAAATAATAAAATATAAACATAGCATTTTCAATGTCCATCTTTAAACTGCGCATTAGCGCCTTGCATCAAATAGACTGCAACATCTTGTTTTCCCAAAGAAAGTATAGCAATATCAGTTGTAACTTATTGAAATAAAATTAAAAATAATAAGAAACAATTGAAAAGAACATGGTGGACCGTGGGAGTTTCGTTGAAAAAACCTACGAAAATCGAAAAGAAAATCTATTTTATCAAAACAAACATAAAAATGTATCTTTTGTGCCATTCAGATTTGAAGTCGTGGCTGTAACTCCCTGGGATTGGTTTTGGTTAAAAAAATAATAATTATCATTGCAATTGCTCTGACCATGGCCATGTCGAATTCAAATGGACATTTTTTAAGCAATCATATTTTAATGGAAGGAAAACGTGGCCATGTCATACCTGCAAATTATAATGATTAGAAGTTTCTTTTGGTTTTAATTGTCTGATGGATAATATTTGAAATTCATACATCATGCATCTAGTCTCGATATGCGAATGTATTTATCTTTATTTGGTCAACTAAATGGATATAACAGTTATGATCTTCCCAGTGATGCATCTAATCATGTCATGGCATACTGCCTTAATTTCTAGGGTTCCTCCGACAGTTTTTGGAGAACTGTGTCATGCTATTTGTTTTCTCTCGCTCAGAAGAAATAAAATACAAATCCCTCTGCTCTGATTCATCCTCATACCCGAGAATCTATTGTTATGAGTGTATCCGCAACGAAAATTGTAGCAGCAGAACGCAGAAAAATGTAAGGAATCTATAAATGAGAATTAGTCAATTGGAAATCGAATGCAATGTAGCTGGCTTCTGTCGGCTGAAAAGGGGAATGTATATTCTACGCACTATGCTGCCAAACATTAAGAATGGCCATTTAAAAAATGCCTTGCAATATGAAATTGCAAGTTGCTGAGTAGACTTTTTATAAACGAGTCAGGGAAAGGTTCAGATTAATTTTTTTTATGTTTAAGTTTCGGAGTGGGAAAATGAAATAGATAATCCTTATACTAGGTCGGCTGCTACGCATGGAAGGTCACAAATTTCACCGACCATTTTATGCTTTATTGAAAGTCTTCTGAGATTTAAAACTTAATACGCTTTGCACTTATTAAAAGCATAAAGTGCTTAACCCAAAGTTATCACAAATCTATAAATACTAAAAATATGTGTGCTGCCGTTTTTAATCATTTCATGGTTATGAAAAGAAGTTGCGCTGTCAACTTCATTTGTTTTATAAATATATTTTACGAATATTTCGGTGTTAGTTCTATTTATTTATTTGAAGGTTAATATAAAAATATTGTGATATTATTTTTATTTATATCTTAATGATAATGTCCAATTGATTAATTTTTTTATTTGTTAAATATTTTTATTTTTAAAAGAAATTTTATTAGGAATATAATAGTAGTAAATTATATTATGTAGTGTTGATTTTATTTATTTCATAATGGTAATGTTCAAATGATTATTTTTTTTATTTGTTAAATATTTTTATTTTTAAAAGAAATTTTATTAAAAATATAATAGTAGTAAATTATATTATGTAGTGTTGATTTTATTTATTTCATGATTCATATAGAAGAATGTTGAAAAATATTGTCATGTTAATTCTATTTATTTAATGAATAAATGTTAAAAATGTTTTTAAAGATCAATTTTTTATTTTATTTTAAGATTTGTGACTTTTAATCTATTAATACTTTATTAATAGTGTTTTCTATTATATATGTTAATTGGGTTTATCTCGGGTGGTTGGGAGGATTGGTTGTTAACTTACCTAACCCATCTATAAGGAGATTAATTTATATTTAATGAAGAACCATGCTGTATCAAGTATGACAAGAGAATCCTTGGTACATATGCATAGGAAAAATTTGTGATTGTGATTTAACAAGGAAAACAAAATTCCATCAAAATATTAGGACATATCTCCTATAACCTTTCAAAATGATCATTTATTGTTTAATTAAAGAGGTGTAACCAATCCCTCCAAAAACCATCTTTGGAAATATTGGTTGAAGTTTGTAAACACAATGTTTCCTTGATATAAGAAACAATTAGTGATAGAAAGAAGCCATATGAGGGTTTGAGTAAATTATTTAGGGAGTGGTATTTTATTGGTATATAAATGTTGTGGGTAATTTTTTGGTATGTTTATAGGGTGGAAGAAATGTATTTACATATCGCAATATGGCAGGCTGCTATGCATGGAAGGTCACAAATTTCACCAACCATTTTCTATTTTATTGAAAGTCTTCTGAGATTTAAAACTTAATACACTTTGCATTTATTGAAAACATAAAGTGCTTAAGTCATCACAAAGATATAAATACTAAAACTAGCAACAATCACTTTATAAAGCGTCATTTTTAACCTTTCCAAATTAATAGCGCCCATCAGTATATATCAACCACTTTAAACCACTTTTATAAAGTGGTTGTTACTAGTTCATTGCTCTGACTGAAACCATTGACTAAGATAATATAGTTTTAATATAAAAATAAATCAAATCTGATCTCTTGTATTAGATGGGAGAAACAAAATTTAATATAGATATCAATTACTATTTTACATGAAAATAAAATTTAACTTTCAATCAGTTTATTTATAAAATTTATAATGATTTTATGCCCCAAATTAAAATACATTAAAATTTATTTATTAATTTCTATATACATTTAATAAAATCCCATCCTAGATTACATATAATTTCTATATACATTTAATAAAATCCCATCCTAGATTACATATAATTTCTATATACATTTAATAAAATCCCATCCTAGATTACATACAAGTGTGTACTTTATTTGAATACATAGGAAGTTAAGATGAATCTCTACTAAGTACCATCATTTCTTATAATTTCACTATTTGTGAGATTGTGGATCAATTGTACTCATGATATAACGCACTAGCAAGGCAGTTGCAAATAACATGGAATGAGTCCTCTGGAATCTTCAAAAGACACAACTTGACTCAGTAAAGTAAGAATATGCCAATATTTTTAATGCTTAGTTATTATATTAGGATTTTAAGTTAAAAGATTATTAATTGTGCCGATTATTAATAAGTGTATGTCTATCAATCTAAATATTTGTGTTATCTGTTTTATTTATTTCATGATGTTTGAAAAATAAGTTGTGGTATCAATTTCATTTGTTTTATTTCGGTATTAGTTCCATTTATTTGAAGGTTAATATAAAAATATAGTGATATCATTTTTATCATTTTTATTTATTTAATGGTGCTTGCAAAAGAAGTTGTGATAGCAACTTCATTTGTTTTACTTCGGTGTTAGTTCCATTTATTTGAAGGTTAATATAAAAATATCTCGTAATATCATTTTTATATTTATCTTAAAGGTAATCTCCACATGATTAATTTTTTAATTTGTTAAATATTTTTATTTTTAAAAGAAATTTTATTAATAATATAATAGTAGTAAATTGTGTTACCATAAAAATTTTAATAAATTTTTCCAAAATATTATTTTCCAATTTTTATTTTTTTCCTTAAAATTGTTTGCAGAAATTTTATACCATAAAATTATTTTACTCCAAAACCACCAAAATCTACTACAAATTATATAAAATCTTTAAGAATTTGAATATTTTCAAAAAATTATTGTTGAACATTTTATATTTTTCATTTTAACAATTATTAATATTATTTACATGCTTTAAGATAATTATAAATTTTTAATGTTTTTTATTCTTTGAAAGAGAAATTAATCACTAAGAAACATGCATTAACTAAAATTATCCATATTCCATTTTAGAGGTTTAATTTATTTAAAAGTTAATTTCCATATGCACATACCAAAAGAATTAGAAACGGTAAGATATAATATAAATGAGTAAAAATGGGAAAGGTAATTGTAAATTGAATCAATAATATGCATTCAAGTTAATTAGAGATTTTAATTATGCAAGAAAGAGACAACTCTTTGGGTGAATAATAAGAATATTAGTAAATTAATAATTAAAAAATTTACATAAAAAGTTTTATTAAGTATTATTAAAAGAGAGGGAGGGTGGCTACTAATTTTATATGGTTGTTTTATTTTTCATGGTGAAACGATGGAGAATATGGTATTGATTTTGATTAATCATGATGAATTTTTGTTTACTAGTGGAGACTCCATAGCTCTTTAGTAGCTACAAAATGTGTTAGTGAAGTAGAAATATATTTTCACTATTGTTAAATTGTACATACTTTTATAGAAAATTTATATACTGGGGTTCCAAGGTAAGAGGAATACCCTTAAGATATGGTAAGAGGATTAACCTTAAGATATGATAAAGTGGTTAACCAATAAGATTTCATATTATTCATATGTTGGAAATTGAATATAATTATTTGAAAAATATCTTGGAGCATGAAGTCATTTTCGTGTCGGGTATGATAACAGACCTCTTGCTCTGTTAAGTTTGTTTGTTTTAAATAAAGAACGAATCCAGAGCCGTATCAAGAGTCTCGGGCCTTTGAAAGACAAGGTTTCCACTCTTGCGACTCTCTTTGAAGACATATCAGAAATCTCGGGCCTTTGAAAGACAAGGTTTCCACTTCTGCGACTTCCTGACAGAGTAACTAGTTTCTGCTTGAGCAGTCGACCAGAAGCCTATCTGACATTCTCTCTCTTTGGAGTAGAGGACTAAGATTAAACGCCCTGATTTTCTGTGCAGTTATAGTTATCTCTCCTATAACACGTGGATTCTTCAGTTTGTTTATGTTCTGTAAAAAACATTGTTGAAAGTTTTGTTTCTACTTCTGAGTCTCAGTATTGTCTAATGATTCATTATATGCCAACAATAAAGACTCTAGATCCCAGACTACAAGACATTTACAAAGGCATGAGGCCTCTCGAAACACCTAAGTATGGGTTAGGTTATAAATGGTATCAGATCCATGAAGCCATTTTCGTGCTGGGTATGATAATAGATCTCTCTCTCTGTTAAGATTTGTTGTTAATAAAGATAAGTAAAGAAAGAATCTAGAGCCATATCAAGAGTCTCAGGCCTTTGAAAGACAAGGTTTCCACTCTTGTGACTCTCTGAAGTCATAGCAGAAGTCTCGGGCCTTTGAAAGACAAGGTTTCCACTTCTGCGACTTCCTGACAGAGTAACTAGTTTCTGCCTGAGAAGTCGGCCAGGAGCCTATCTAACATTCTCTCTCTTCAGAGCAGAGGACTAAGATTAAATGCCCTGCTTTTCTATGCAGTTATAGTTATCTCTCCCATAACATATGGATTCTTTAGTTTCTTTCCATGAATTACAAAATGATGAGGATCAAAGTACATCTTGAAGAGACTCTATTAGCAGTCTAGAATCTATGTTTGCAAATAATAGATCCCACAGTCTAAATTATGCCAGCATTGAAGAGGTAGAGACTCAACCTCAAGCTGCCTGGAAATTACCTGCTATATCCCTCAGCCAAGTCTATAAAGACTTAAATATGTTTCATCTCAAGGCTATTTTTAGGGTAATTGTGAAGGAATTAGGAAGCCGAATACAACAAAATAGTGATGTCAGTCAGCCTATTTCCCTGATAAATGTCAAAGAAGTCCAAAATGAAGCCAAAAAACATGGAACAAATTATCTACATTTTGGATGTATCAGAGTTGGAATTAGTCCCTTGGTTCATAAAGGCATTGATGCCTATGCTCTATGTATAGTCAGGGACATGACACATAACAAATTCACTGATTCATTGATAGGTGGGATTGTAGCCCCTCTTTCTAATGGTCCTATTTATTTTGATTCTTTTCCCAACTTTTATCTATATACTTTTGATGATAACCTTGGAGATATTCTAAAACTCCAAATCAAAACTACTGGATTTGATATGTGTCAAACTAGAACAAATATATCCATACAAACTAGGGGATGCTTTAGACATACCAATACTTTATTTCCTGTAGTTTTACATACCCCTA
The DNA here is from genome assembly GCA_010110895.2 of Picea sitchensis. NCBI lineage: Eukaryota > Viridiplantae > Streptophyta > Pinopsida > Pinales > Pinaceae > Picea > Picea sitchensis. The sequence continues at coordinate 20,955 of SNQJ01S0030231.1, read as the reverse complement.
GTCGAACTTCTCAATCTAGTACTTTGGTGCTAACTGGCCCATTAAATCAAAAAATGGAGCATCGGACAATTCTTTGGGAAGATCTTTCTTTCCCCACAGATTGGGTTTTTGTACACCAAAGGCTCCAATCTCAAGGGAAATAGCATCTGCCCAAATAAAATAATCTACATCCTCAACAGTCATTTCCTTTCCACAAAAATCTTTATCTCGAAACAACTCTTCAGTTTCTTCTTTGTCATCCACCTCATTCTTTTGTTTACACCCTTCACTCCACTCTTTAGCAAATTCTATTGGTCATGTTCCTTTTGTAGTTCAATGCCTAGATTGTGGGAAATTAGTCACTCTATCCACTCTCTCTACATTCAAAGAAGAAGACCAATTACAGTTTGAACATGTCAATCATAATCCACGAACTAACCTTCCACCCCCACATTCCACTACAAGAGAACCCTGTCCACACCCACAATGTTCTGATTTTCCTTTCCATCATGAACCACATCTTCTTGTTATAAGAACAATTTTTTGTACAGAAATTAACAGAATATGTCGAGTAACTATACCACTTGACCTTAAAAATCCATCTGTACCTGAAATCGAGAAATTTCTCTCTTTGATGGTTGGTTGTAAAAAACAAAAAGTAAATTCAGAAGGGATGAAAACAATGTTAAATTGGCATATATTTACTCATCCATGTGCAGAAGACTTTGCTTCAAATAGCTCAGATGAAGAAAAACTGAGCTTATCAAAAGAATGGAAAGATTATATGGATGAAAAGGATATGTTCATTTCCTTTTATGAATGTAGGACTAAAGGAAAAATTTTGAACCTAAGAAATTGCTCTAAAAGGGCTTTGGAACCATGTTCAATTAAGCCTATATGTTGTTCTGTCTAGACACTCTCCATATCAAATTTGGGCAAAGAAATAGGTAAACTTAAAAAGTTTATCAAAGAATAAGAAAACAAGAAAGAACAAGATGAAGAGCAAGTATTTCCAATTCAACATAAAAAATTCCATGTCCTTATGGATTTAAAAATTCAAGGAATGCCTTTTCATTTGAAGACTCTGCTAGATACAGGATCTAACCTAAATCTTTTGAATAAGGAAATTATTCCTGTAAATTTATGGGAAAATGCTCAAGAAAGTGTTGTTGGACTTGGAAATATTCCAACAGAAATCTCCTTTCAAATTCCTGAAGCTACCCTCAGCTTCAAACAATATTGTCTACACTTAAAATTCCTACTAGCCGATATCCCTATAGCTTGTATATTGGGGACACCATTCTTTGTAGCAGTTGAACCCCATGGATCCACTATGTTAGAAAATAATAGACCTGGCTATTTTATTAGCATTCCCTTTGCGTCTGAAAATAAGAAAGTTACTATAAAACTTCCTTTTGTATCTGTCCCAAGGATATCCAATATGGTACAAACCATAAAAAATAAAATCCTCAAAATTGAAGAATTAAAGGGACAACAATCCAAGATAAGAATAAGAGAGCAGTTAAGCCAAAATCAAGTTCAACAGAAATTTATTTTGTTGAGACAAGAATTCATTGATCAAGTATGCTCAGAGAATCCCACAGCCTTTTGGAAGAAAAAGCAGCATGAAGTTTTTGTTCCATACAAGGAAGACTATCAGGGAAAACCTTGTAAGAGCAGAGCCATTCCTATGAATGTTGAATACCAGAGATTGTGTGCAAAAGAAATTAAGGGTCTCATTAATAAAGGGCTCATCAGAGAATCTACTAGTCCTTGGAATTGTTATGGGTTCTATGTGAACAAACACTGAACAAGTAAGAGACATTCCCAAACTAGTAGTAAATTACAAGCCTTTAAATAAAATTTTGGCTGATGACACATACCCTATCCCAAATAAGACTAGTTTTGTTACAAGGATTGCTGGTGCAAAAATATTTTCAAAGTTTGATCTAAAATCAGGATTTTGCAAGTGGCTATCAAAGAAGAAGATAAATTTAAAACAACCTTCAATGTCCCAGCTGGACATTATGAATGGAATGTTATGCCATTTAGCCTAAAGAATGCACCATCCAAATTTCAAAGGGTCATGGATGATACACTAAAACCCTACTTTGATTGGCTTATTGTATATATTGATGACATACTTGTGTTTTCATCCTCTGTGGATTAGCATTTTAAACATCTCAAAAAAATTCTGCAAATAGTCAAGCAAGCAGGCCTAGTATTTTCAAAAAAGAAACTTGAATTATTCAAGACAGAGATCAAGTATCTAGGCCATACTATAAAAAATGGAGAACTTACTCTACAGACACATGCTGTAGAATTTGCTAACAAATTTCCTGACAAAATAACTGAAAAAGTTCAGTTACAAAGATTCTTGGGTAGTTTAAATTATATCAGTCATTTTTACAAAGGTTGTGACCAAGATAGGAAATTATTAAATGCCAAGTTGAAGAAAGACCCTAGTCCTTGGACTGAAGCATATTCTCAGGCAGTCAAAAATATAAAAGCCAAGGCCAAAAATCTTCCTATATTGTATATTTCTGATGATGACCTTCCTAAAATAGTTGAAACAAATGCTAGCAATATTGGATGGGGAGCGGTCCTCAAACAAATTAGGCACCAGGGAAACAAGAAAAAGGAAGAAATCATCCAATTTGCTTCAGGTCTTTGGCAAGAAGTTGAGAAAAATTACTCAGCTCTAGATAAAGAAATAAAAGGAGCACTCAATGTTATCCACAAGTTTGAGATATTTCTTATTTATAAGAAATTTATTTTAAGAAATGATGTTGTTTCCATGAATAAAGACATTAAATCTCTTGGTGATGCTAAATTTGCTAGATGGCAAGCTTTGTTCAGCAATTTTGATTTTTCTATTGAACATATTAAAGGTACTACAAACTCCATCCCAGATTTCCTAAGAAGAGAACACTTACAAGCTTCTTCCATGATAATCTCTGTTCAACTCAAAAATGGAGAAGAAACACTAGTAAACATTCATGATTCTCTAAATTGGGAAATATATGAATCTGAATGGAGACCACATTGAGAATTAATAAGCACCAAAATATTGACTCAAACAACCGAGCTTGCATATTCAAATTTAGTACTGGAAATACGATCAAGGAGAGTTTCAAATGTGTTAGCTCCCATCATTGCCAGAGATACACAAAAGGAAGTTGAAGCACAAGAATCTTTAAATAACAACTTTCATGATATTGATCTCATTTGGGATATCAGGGACAATCTGGGAAATAATCAACAATAATTTTGCCTCAATAGACCAATATTATTATATCATTGGCCTGAAATAAATCCAGAAATTTATTTCCCATAAACTGATTATAATTACTCATCCTATAAAGAGTTGTGGTGGAATTTTATCCAACAGGAAGAGTTTTTAACTCTAACCAAATTTGGAAACATTAACACAGCTACAACAGGAAGACCACCTCTTTGGCTTGCAGATTGGTGGAAAGATTTTGGCCTAAACAAAGGAGCAGTTGATCCAAGAATCTTAAGTTCTATATCTCCCTTGCAATCAATCCAAAATATTTTTGAATATGTACCAAATGAAGGTGAGATGTTATGTCACTTCATACTTAATCATTTCCAATGGGCTGTCAAAGTAAAGAACATCATTCAAATCATGAATGGCCAACCCTTCATTGCACGGAAAGTATATACAAAAATGTGGGACACCCTAAATTATGAACAAAGGTTTTTAACCCATATCGAAAATGACTAAGATATGATTCAAAAACATCTTCAGTTCTAACTAGCTGACAGTGGTGTCAGTCGGTTTTTGTGGGTTGATAATACCAACCTCCACAGTGTACTTCAAGTCTAATTGGCCGACAGTGGAGCTAATCGGGTTTAGTGGGTTGACGTGACCAATATCCACTTTGTATTAAAATAATGAGTATCTTGGAAACTTGGAGCACTTCTCCAACTTTTGGCATGGTTTGACCTGCATTTTCAAGATTCATTTTTACGTGTCATCTTGAGTATGACTACTGGTTAGGGAATCTTGCACGACTACCCTACCAGATTTAAAGTAAGATTTACTTTTCTTAGTGGAGAATAAAGTTATGATTTGGTTGGAAGAATATTGCACAATTTCTACCACCAAATCTCTAAAAGTAGATTGAGTGGAAGACATGTAGGGTCCTACGTCTTGTCGAGTCTCATCAATGAAATGATTCTCTTCTCCACAAATTTGTATATAAGGAGATGAGGAGTTCATTCTCGGGGAGGAGTTTTTTGGAGTCAATCAGTCTGTAAGTTGTCCGAGTCTTTCTAAAGCTCCCTTCTGTCTGAGCTTTTGAGTCATTCTGTGTGTATGCAAGTTTGCATAAGTTTGTAAGTGTGAGAGCGAGTAAGATCATTCTTCTTTGAGCATCCTGCTCATATTGTATACCCTAGCTTTTGGAGCTTTGGCTCTCTGTGTTTAATATAAAGACTTCCACAAGCGTTTATGAAATCTGAATGTTGTCTCCTATAGTGCATATGTTAAATAATCTCATTTATATTTGTATACTATTGCAATCTGTGTGCATTGAAAGATTATGGTAGCCAAGGTTCTCTCAAGTGAAAGATAAATCTCTGGAGGAAATTTGTGCCATGGTTCTCTTAGGTCCTGGAGCACTTGTGTAAGTCCCGCTAGGCAGGTGGCCGCTAAGGGTAGTTTATGGTGTTGGGTTGTTTGAAGGTTCACTAGGGGTTTTCCTTAGGAGCATATAAGGTTCAACTTGGGGTTCGCCAGGATAACTGGATTGGTACTGCAGAGAGTAGCAAGACGTAGAAGGTCAAGTAAATGGTATCAAATACAATTTTTACTCAGAGGCTTCCTCCGATGGAGAATGAATCTTGAAGATGAATCTATCTCGTGCATCTGTCTTTCTTCTGCTACTTGACCTTCTACATCTTGCTACTCTTTGTAGTACCAATCAAGTTATCCTAGCGAACTCCAAGTTGAACCTTATATGCTCCTAAAGAAAACTCCTATCGAATCTTTGAATAGCCCAACACCATAAACTGTCCTTAGCGACCACCTGCCTAGCGGGACTTACACAAGTGCTCCATGACCTAAGAGAACCTCAGAACAACTTTCCTCCAGAGATTTATCTTTCACTTGAGAGAACCTCGGCTACCATAATCTTTCAAGGCACACTGATTGCAATAGTAGGCAAATAGAAACGAGAGTATTTAACAGATGCACAATAGGAGACAACATTCATATTTCATAAACGCTTGTGGAAGTCTTTATATTAAGCATAGAGAGACGAAGCTCCAAAATACAGGGTATACAATATGAGTAGGATGCTCAGAGAAGAATTCTCTTACTCTCTCTCACACTTACAAACTTGTGCAAACTTGCATACACACAGAATGACTCAAAAGCTCAGACAGAAGGGAGCTTTAGAAAGACTCGTACAACTTACAGAATGACTGACTTCGAAAAACTCCTCCTCAAGAATGAACTCCTCATATCCTTATATACAAATTTGTGGAGAAGGGAATCATTTCAATGATGAGACTCAACAAGGCTTTGGACCCTACATGTCTTCCACTAAATCTGCTTTTAGAGATTTGGCGGTAGAAATCGTGCAAGATTCTTTCGACCAAATCATAAATTTATTCTCCACTAAGAAAATTAAATCTTACTTTAGATCTCATGGGGTAGTCGTGCAAGATTCCTCGACCAGTATTCACACTCAAGATGATACGTAAGAGGAATCTTGGAAATGTGGGTCAAACCACGCCAAAAGTTGGAGAAGTGCTCCAAGTTTCCAAGATGCTCATTATTTTATTACAAAGTGGATATTGATCACGTCAACCAACTAAACCCGATTGGCACCACTATCAGCCAATTAGATTTGAATTACATTGTGGAGGTTGGTATCGTCAACCCACGAAAATCGACTGACACCACTTTCGGCCAGTAAGACTTTATGAATCATTATTCCACCGGCTAGTCATGAAAATGTCGAAAGTGATCTAGATCCCAATGTTGAGTGTAGATTTCTCGGTACATTTTAGGATCTCCATCATGATCTTCATCTTGTTTTGTCACATATCCTGTTCTGATCACCCAAGGATGTTTTTCTCTGATAAAATGCATTTTGTAGTAATTTTTTGAAATTTCTTCCAGATTGTATACAGTGTTTGGAAAATGTCTGTGAGGAAATAAAAACATTATGGTAGTGTCAATAACATCCGGATGAATAACGTTGGGATTCAAACCAAACTTTTTCCACCAATCTATAAGCCATTCATGTTCTGGAAATGATGAAAACTAATCAGAAAATTTAATCATACAATAGTAATATCTATATCTGTCAGTCCATAAGCAAACATGATCCCACATTGCTTTATACTGGAAATAATTTATTTGAAACATTTGTTGATGAGGATCTTGTTGTGGCCATGACTGTATATCTCTCATTCTGTTAATTTGGAAAAAGTTCCATGCTGGAGTTTGGTTCCATCTCTGTGTTGTTTGACAGAACCAGTTTCTGTTAGAAGTTTTGATTCTGGTTAAGTCTCCCATTTCAACCAACTTTTGTCTGGATGCAATAGTATATTCCTGGTGCATTTTTCCTATCACATGTTGAGGTGGCATGACATGAATGCTGGTATTTGTAGAGAAAACTAGTAATCCAAACTCTACCCCTTCAGACCATCTTAACTGCCGTTTTGGTACCCAATTTTCACAATATACATCCCATGCTGTATGATCATCTAGATATTCTGTGACAGGAGTTTTTCTATAATCATCCCAAGTATTGATAATCACCATGATTTTTGAACAATATGCAATTTGGGCATGTGATTTTGAGATAAAAGCTAAAGTCTTCCTTTTTGGCGGGTGGCCATTTATACTTGGTAAAGTGATAAAATATCCAGGATCACCACTGGGAGTTTGAGATGAGCCATGTGGCTCTTCTACAGATAGGAAAGGAGTTCCTAGAATGCAGTCAACTGGTAATTTAGATAATAAAAATTTCATTCCCAATGCATACTCATCAAACAATAAAATTTCTTTGGGAATTTCAAAATCCATTTATGTAGAAACATTCCTCGGACCTATAGCAGAATAACTGCTAGGAAACCAATATTTGTGGGGAATTAAATCTTTATGCACTAAATTCATATATGATCCTGTATCCAATAGTGCATTCAAACAAAATATTTAAGAATTTATTTCTAATTTTATCTTCACCTGATATTTCTGAAATCTAACGGGCAAGATTTTATTGTTGCTAACCCTTGGAGTTGAGCTGTAGTTTTTGGATTTTCGAAAGGTACATCCTTCAGAGGAGGTAGTCTGGAATCTAACTAATCCCTGATATGTCTGATTTCTTTCCTGGACCAAGAGTCTACTTTGTAGCTGTCTTCAAACTCTTCTTCTAATTTCTTTAATTTTTCTTTCAAATCAATAACTTCCTATCTTAAGAGAATTATTTCTCTATCTAGATCAGTTACTGATGTATGCTGTAACTTTTCTTCCTTATTATATTTAATAAAATTCTTTGTATTTCTATCAAAGGAAGCTTCTAAAAACAAAGGTTCTCTTTTTGAAGATTCAACATACCTTGACCTTTGTTCTATTTTGATTGTTTTCAAAAATGTTTCCAGAAGAGGATTCTTCATATCTCCTTCTAGTAGGGTCTTAATCGGTGCTAGAATATGTGCCTCTTGATCTCCAACATTGTTGAACATGCATATTTTTATATTTTGTCGAAGATTAATTTCTGGTTTAGAATCAAACTCAGAATTATCTGAACTATCTTCAAAAGAGCAGAAGTTTGGATTTTTACATTTGCAATTTTGATTCATCAAGACTTCTTCTTCTTCTGAGCTATATTCAAACTCAGAGGTACTAGTGGATTCTGAGCAACAACCTTGTTGCAACAGATGCAGTTCTTCTCTCTTTGGAAAGGGATTGTGCGGGCATTGGTTTGTTTCATGATTATTTGACCTGCATCTGTTGCAATGTGTTCTCAAAGCTAATTGTTTATTAGCCTGAGCTTCTTTATCATTTTGTTCAGAATGTTTCCCTTTTGACATTCTGGATGCTTATTTTCTGGACAATTGTGTGCAATGTGTCCAGTTTTGCCACAGATCCAACACTAGACTTGCTTCCTAGCTTGATGGGCATGAGTTTTCAGTTTGATATCTTTAGGCTCATAATAGTGTGTCTTGGGTTTGTACCTCTATCTTTTCTTTTCTTTGAACTCTTTTTTCTTTTTTCTTTTCCTTTTTACAGGGTTTGAAATATATAGACCATACTTCTCACATATAGATTTTCTATCAGGTAAGTGAGATAACTTATTTACAATATTGTGAACTTTCGTATTTACACACAACCCTACCAAAGCTTTGGTAATGAGAGAATATATTTATCCCCATGTATACATCTCATATGGAAGCTTAAAAACTTCTTGCATTTTTAGATATTCTACAAATTTACTAGGTATGGCAGCCAAGTAAACTTGTTTTCATAAAAGGTTTTGGCTATCCTGCACCTCAAAAATTCTTTGTGTCCAATCCTTATGAAATTCTTCATATTCCAACATATTTCTACGTTTCATATTCATAAGGATTAGCTCATGTTTGTCTGCTAATTCAGATTCCGCTCCACACCAATGTTAAAGGATTGTTTTAGTAAGGGCTCCTATCATGTTATTGTGGGGAGTCCCATCAATATGATATACTACGTCACCTTGTTCATCTCTTAGGATTTTTGCTCCCATTTTAGCAATCATTATTGGAGATGAAATAACTTCCCACCGTTTGCTTAGTGTTCCAGTAAAACATTGAATTATGGATTTACAAGCATCCACTTTTGTTTTTCCTTTCATACACATAACTTTGTATGAAACATACATTATGTCAATCATCTGCCTGATCTGTCCAACTGATAGGCTCTCAATGTTCCATCCGGGGAACCAATCTTCTGCAAATGTTTGGGTTTTAGGTAATATTCCTTTTCCCAAGAGGTCGGGTGCTAGAGGTCTATTTACATGGTGAGGGAGATTCTCATAAGTAGGTTTTTGAATGGATACAAGGGAAAGATTTTCTTTTGATGAGGATTCTAGTCTATCCTTTTCAGGGGGGAAATGATGAGGAATTTTTTTATCCATTTTAGTCTCAGATGGTTTATATACAGGGGACAAGATGGATATTGGATTATTTGTAAGGATATAAGGATCATGAATGGGTTTATCATGAATGTTATCTTTCTGTTTAATTTCTAGTAGTGACTTTCCCATATTGGAGAAGCCTTCTCCTAATCCTTCCATTAATTCTTCATGATTTCTTTTGGACTCTCTCGATTTTTCAGATATGTATATTAGAGTTGTGTCCATTTTTTATTTGACATTTTTAACTTTATCCTATATTTCATTCACAGACTGGACTACAGTGTTTGTAGAGACTTGCAAGTCTCTGATTTTTCCACGTCTGGCATAGTCATTTGTTACAAATGCATGTGTATCCATGCCTCTCAAGGTTGTGTTTGTCCAATTTAATTGTTCTGCTAGTGATTGGACTCTTCTGTCAACACTCGTTAGTTGGGTGGCTTCATCAGAAAGTAGTAGAGGTACTGCTCTGACTTGTTTGTTATTATCTTCAAGGACAATGCCCTTTAATGGAGGAAAAGTTGAACTTGATTCAACTGTCTGACCTTCCAGACTTTTCCAATGATGTTTAGGAGGTGTTTCAGATCCTCCTTCCATGATTTGGACTTCAGCCTTTTGAAATAATTTCTTCCATTCATAGAAAGAAATCCATGTGTTTTTATCATAAATAAAATTCTGCCATTTTTGTGACAGTCTTTCCTTTCTTCATCTGATGTGGCTATGTTGAAGTCAGTTTTTTTAGGATTTGTAAACAAATCCCAGTTTAACATATTTTTGATCCAGACTTCTTCTATGGATCCCTTGGGACACCCTTTCATGATTGAATGAAATTTGTGGATTTCATTGACTGAGGGTCTTTGCATAGTGTCAGGTAGAGGGTTTGAAAACCTACAATCAGGAATAAACTGATAACATTGCTCAATATAAACTAACCCATACTTAGGTGTTCCATCTGAGACTAAAATGGATAAAAAAATTCCTCATCATTTCCCCCCTGAAAAGGATACACCAGAATACTCATCAAAATAAAATATTTCCCTTGTATCCATTCAAAAACCTGCTTACGAGAATCTCCCTCACCATGGTAGTCTGGGATCTAGATTTTCTATTGTTGGCATATAATGAATCATTAGACAATACTGAGATTCAGAAGTAGAAACAGAACTTTCAACAGTGTTATTTACAGAACGGAAACAAACTGAAGAATCCATGTGTTATAGGAGAGATAACTATAACTGCATAGAAAAGGAGGGCATTTAATCTTAGTCCTCTACTCCAGAGAGAGAGAATGTCCGATAGGCTTCTGGTCGACTGCTCAGGCATAAACTAGTTACTCTGTCAGGAAGTCACAGAAGTGGAAACCTTGTCTTTCAAAGGCCCGCGACTTCTGATACGGCTTCAAAGAGAGTCGCAAGAGTGGAAACCTTGTCTTTCAAAGGCATGAGGCCTCCCAGAACACCTAAGTATGGGTTAGGTTATATTGAGAAATGTGATTAGGTTATTCCTGATTGTATGTTTTCAAACCCTCTACCTGACACTATGCAAACACCATCAGTCGATGAAATCCACAAATTTCATTCAACCATGAAAAGGGTGTCCGAAGGGATCCATAGAAGAAGTCTGTATCAAAAAGATGTTAAACTGGGATTTGTTTACAAATCCTAAAACAAATGACTTCAACATAGCCACATCAGATGAAGAAAAGGCAAGACTGTCACAAAAATGGAAAAAATTTATTTCTGATAAAAACACATGGATTTCTTTCTATGAATGGAAGAAATTATTCCAAAAGGCTGAAGTTGAATCAAAGTTTGGAAAAGTCATACAGTTGAATCAAGTTCGACTTTTCCTCCATTCAAGGGCATTGTCCTTGAAGATAATAACAGACAAGTCAGAGCAGTACCTCTACTACTTTCTTATGAAGCCACCCAACTAATGGGTGTTGAAAGAAGAGTCCAATCACTAGCGGAACAATTAAATTGGACAAACATAGCCTTGAGAGGCATGGCTACACATACATTTGTAACAAATGACTATGCTAGACGTGGACAAATCAGAGACTTGCAATTCTCTACAAACATTGTATTCCAGTCTGTGAATGAAATACACGATAAATTTACAAATGTCAAAGAAAAAATGGACACAACTCTAATAGAAATATCTGAAAAATCGAGAGAGTCCAAAAGAAATCATGAAGAATTAATGGAAGGATTAGGATAAACCTTCTCCAATATGGGAAAGTCACTACTAGAAATTAAACAGAAAGATAACATTCTTGATAAACCCATTCTTGATCCTTATATCCTTCCAAATCATCCAATATCCATCTTGTCCCCTGTATATAAACCATCTGAGACTAAAATGGATAAAAAAAATCCTCATCATTTTCCCCCTGAAAAGGATACACCAGAATCCTCATCAAAAGAAAATTTTTCCCTTGTATCCATTCAGAAACCTTCTTACAAGAATCTCCCTCACCATGTAAATAGACCTCCAGCACCCGATCTCTTGGGAAAAGGAAGATTACCTGAAACCCAAAAATTTGCAGAAGATGGGTTCCCCGAATGGAACATTGACAGCTTGTCAGCTGGATAGATCAGGAAGATGATTGACAAAATGTATGTTTCATACAAAGTTATGTGTATGAAGGGAAAAACAGAAGTGGAAGCCTGTAAATCCATAATTCAATATTTTACTGGAACACTAAGCAAATGGTGGGAAGTTATTTCATCTCCAATAATGATTACTAAAATGGAAGCAGAAATCCTAAGAGATGAACAAGGTGATGTAGTATATCATATTGATGGGACTCCCCACAATAACGTGATAGGAGCCCTTACTACAACAATCCTTGAACATTGGTGTGGAACAAAATCTGAATTAGCAGACAAACATGAGCTAATCCTTATGAATATGAAATGTAGAAAGATGTCGAAATATCAAGAATTTCATAAGGATTGGACACAGAGAATCTTTGAGGTGCAGGATAGCCAAAACCTTTTATGGAAACAAGTTTACTTGGCTTCCATACCTAGTAAATTTGTAGAATATCTAAAAATGCAGGAAATTTTTAAGCTTCCATATGAGATGTATACATGGGGAGAAATCTATTCTCTCATTACCAGAGCTTTGGTAGGGTTGTGTGTAAATATGAAAGTTCACAATTCTGTAAATAAGTTATCTCACTTACCTGATAGAAAATCTATATGTGAGAAGTATGGTCTATATATTTCAGACCCTGTAAAATGGACCAGGACCAGGTGTTAAAGAAACTAAGGGGGGCAATGCATATATGATAGTGCGAGTTCATGTGGAGTGCATCCATAGTACCAGGGGATATCGAGCAAGGGGGTTGCACCCTAAATTATTTTCTCCACAGATTTGGAGGATTTTTCCCATTATTGGGAGATATTGGTCCCTTTTTCGTCCAGATCTTGGGAGGAAGTTCATAAATGGTTACCAACTTCAGATATATATAAATTGGGCCTTCTTGAGGCCATGGGGAGATCATTGGTGGTTCATAATAGCTTTATGATGCTAGATTTTTGAGTCAAAGGCTATTGTTATGCATGGAAGCTATTGAGGAGCGCACCTTTGTAGGCCATTTCTAGAAGCCTTGTTCATCCGATTTGGGTGCCATCAATTTTGATGGGTTCATCAGATCTGGAAGAACATGACCAACTCATTGTTGTAACTTTTTGGCATTATCATGATGTACTTGTAAATCTTCGAACATAAATAAGCAAAGCCCACTCAGACAAGGCCCAGAGACATATGCGAGATTGCTGAACTCCATTATCACTTTGTGTTATGGTTTGTTGTTGTTTATGCTTTAGTTCAGATATTCATATGTGTATATGGTTGTTATGATTCTTCTATAACTTCTTCCTCTTTCTTTAAGCTTCCTAAATGGTTAATCAATACATATATGATAACTCAACCATAGTCATGTAAAAGATCTTTTTAGATCACTCATATATTGTTTATGATCTTCAATTATGGGGGTGCTTATCACATATTTCAGAGCCGAGGGTTCTTTAGAAATGAAATTTCCTAGCTCCCAGATACAAGTCTATTTTTCATGGGTAGGTTCAAGGTCTATTTCCATTTCTTTCCCCTTAGTTGGCCTGTTGTGGAGCGCTTCGTCTCTCAGGTGAATGGGAGAGTCGAAGGGTGGTCTCTTGTTTCCACCTCCATTCATGTCGAAGGATATGTCTTGTCTGTATGAGGGGTATTTAATGCCCCCAACCATTGTTTCCATGTCATGAGCACGTTGGGAGGCAGCTGAGGGAACCAAGGAAGAGACTCTGAAAACCCTAAGGAGAACTACTAGCTGAATGCGAAACCCTAGGTGTGAGAGGGGTGTTATACAAACCTAGAGGAAAAATTGTTCCTACTTATTCATGGAACATAGGAATGGCCACCAATAGCCACGCTGAATCATACACCCTCCTACAAGGATTCCCCATTGCCAGAAGTAAACTCATTAGAATCCTTTCAATGTTGGGTGACTCTAAGAATACAATCAAACACAAGAGGCTCTCATCCTTCCCCACCATGTGAGTTTCATATCAACTTTAATACGTATACATGACACCATCAAGGAATTCAACCAATTCTATTCATGGCATGTTAAGAGATATATCAATTCTCTCCTTGACAAACTGGCCAATAAGGGAATTAATGGAGAAGTTGGATCTCTAATCAAAAATGAAAAGATAAGGTTGATCCCTACACCTTATCCCCTTTTGTATCGATTGGGATTACGACCATAGCCTTTGGTTTTGGAGGGCCATGATTCGTTCCTTGGATTCCTCCTTTTGTGACATGTGGCCTCCCCCTTGTCTTTCCTTGTTTCTTTCCTTGCCTCCCACTTGTCTCTCTTACCCATGTATTTATTTCTCCCCCATTCCCTTGTCCCTTGTCGTGACTTCAATCTATTCCCTCTCATTTTTCCCTCTTCTTATCTCTATGTACCCTCCCACTGGGATCAAATCCATCCCTCCTAGATTTCAACCCCCTTGCATGTTTCTCTAATCATCTTCTACCACCCCCTTTCCAGTTATCCTATGTCCAGTATTCACCTCTTCCACTCATACGTTGTAGCCATGGGGCTCGTATGCTATCACATTGATGAAGGATATGAACCATCTCTACTCTCGCGTTACTTATCCTTCCACCCCCCTTGGTTTGATCTCTCACTCTCGTGGACATCATTCCTCAAAATGGGAAATAACATGCGGATTTATGTGACAAATATGTTGGGAGGGAGGAACAAAGTGAGCAATGCATTCAACATGGCCAACAAGAGACAAGAAACAAATTCAAGAATACTTCAACTTCAATAGGAGTTGGATGACCGACACTTGTTGGTTATCTCCATCTAGGGAAGAGTGGGGACTTTTGCATCCCAGGTTCCTGTAGTGCTAGAGATGAGAGTGAATCATAGGAAATACTTCCAATCTATGAATGCAAGGTAAACACCCTCATAAATAAATTGGAATAAATTCAACTTCACTTGACATTTCATGGACAACAGGGAATCACACGAGCAAGTTTTGGATTAATTTGCATTCCAATCTAAGGCCTTGGTTTCTCCTTGACCTCGACACTTTAGTTCTACATGATCTAGATGCATAACTGGAAGCTGAAGATAGAGAGAACAAGTTCCCCCCTTAAGTTTTAGTTTACATGAATTTCCAATTATTATGTTGTTTAGGAGTTTTCAACATGATCTATCATGTTAGAGTTTTTGAATGAAATGGCTATAAATATTTTCTGACTCAATGTAAATATCAAAACTAACAAATTCTAACCTCACTTCTGGAACCGCTACCCCTTTGAGGATTTTGTTTCCTCTATATGTAATTCGTTGCCTTAGTGTAGTCTGTTGGCGACAGAAGTCACTCCTGGATTGCTTGCAGGAGCAGAGCCCGACGCCCATCAGTTTAATGTCACGATTTGTTTTAAAGGGGTGATAAAATGGAGGAAAACTCGAGGAGATATCACTCTAACTCGGGGACTGAGTCTGGTACATATGGTGACAAAGGAGGTCTTGATCCAACTTCAGCCAGTGGGTTGATAAAAGGGTGAGCAGGTGGAAGACTTGATGAGAATAATGGACAAACAGCTTTGGGCCGCAGCCTTATGGCTATTTGCAGAAGAAAGACACTGAGAAAGATCCTCTTGGATTCAGGGTCTCAAGAAGCTGAGGAGGACTCGACTGGATCCTCCAATTCCGAGTCACTCAGCGCTGAAAAAACTCACAAGAACTGGTTAGAAACTATTATAACTGCTACATTGATCCTACCAACATCATCCTATAACAGATATAGCTCGAATGGATCCTCCAATTCCGAGCGATTCTAACACAGTGGGACAAAGATGTAAAAGAGACTGGCATTCATCGGGCAAGAAGTCTCAAGAGTGCATACATAACCAGAGTATCAGTGCTTCATTAAATATTTACAACCGGGAGCTAAGCTCAACCATCAATGGATAAAAAAATGGCGAAAACGCCTTCATATACTCAAACTAACAACAGCAACAAAACCGAGACGTAGCATTGAAGGCTTTGCGTCTGCATGGATTCTGACAACACGGAGCTGCAAGCTTTGAATGGTCGTGCAACTTATGGCAGACGCAATCGATCCCCTGACAGTTTATTCGGCGAATCGACGTGTCTTTAATTCACTGCAGGACTTCCCATTATGGCGGAGACGATGTCTAAACACCACCAACCGCTTCAATAACTGCTTCTTGGGATTGAAGATGACCATGGCCAAATCATCATTTTGGGATGTGGAAAACTTCTTGCGCTGCCACCTGGAATAAGTGAAGGGCTTGAAGGACGGGTATGGAGGCCAACACGGGAAGTGAGGCTTAGCTATGGAATGACGGGGCCCCAATCGCAAGGACAAAGAAAAGAACGACGAGAGGTGAGAAAGGTGGCGAGGGGATGACATGAGTTATAAGGGATATACGCAGAGACAGTGAGAGAATAGACGCGACAAGCCTAATGCAGAGAAAGGCTGACATGGCGGGACAAGGATACGTGGCGGGTAATAAGAGGGAAAGGCCATCTGGAAGTGTGAGAGAGGGGTGAACGGTGACACATGGCGGTGAGGGAAAGGTGGACAGGAAGATGTCGTGATGAAAATATGGCCCCCATGGGCTAATGTCAGGGCAATTGAGAAGGCCGGGACTGTGCTTGAGCCATTGATCCGGGCTCCTCGATCGTGACCGTCGGAAAACTACATCTACGATTCCGAACCCCCCCCCGCTTAAAGGTAGAAAGGTGGGGGGGGGTCCGGAATTGATTTCATCACCGTTGATCCGGGTGCGCTAATATGAGCCGTCGGAGAGGTGCGCCCCCAATTCCGGACCCCCCCCCTGCTTAAAGGTCGAAAGGCAAGGGGGGTCCGGAATTTGCTGTGCGCCGTCGATCTAGGTGCGCAAAATCCAGCCATCCAAAAGTTACCCATGTTTAATGCAGATGCGCTTGCGCCCAAAACTTAGGATAAGTGGGTTTTGACCCGCTCTTTCGCAATTCAACCCCCTAGCAAGAAATATCGCTAACATTGGCTCCATGGGGGATAGAGTCGTCCCTGTGATGTTCTAAGAACTCTTTTGCAGACTTAGTGCCTTTGTTGTTGGGATATGGAGTCATTTATTAGTCCGAAAAACAAAACATAGAAACAATATGTACAAAAACAAAACAACCGACTGTGGCTCATAGAAAACATTTTTTCAAGAAATGCCCATTGACTGGGGTGCTAAAAAATTCATTGCCTTCCAGATCCTGCAACCTATAAGTGTTGTTTGAAAATGCTTCAAGGATCTTGAAAGGCCCGATCCAGAGGGCATCAAATTTACTGTGTTTTCCCTTTTCCTGCCTGGGTGCATCCCATTTGAGCACTAGATCACCCTGCTCAAATTCCTTCTTTTTGTTCTTCCTGTCAAAAGCCTGCTTGATCTTTTGCTGACGATGGTAGGCTATGTCCACGACTTGTTCTCTGATCTACTGCACTTCCACCATCTGATGAATCCTCCTGAATATATGATTAGGTTCTCCTTCAAGGACCTGGAGGAAATTTGCTACAGGCAAGGCAAGCTGAGTGGGGAAAACGAC
Organism: Picea sitchensis; assembly: GCA_010110895.2. NCBI lineage: Eukaryota > Viridiplantae > Streptophyta > Pinopsida > Pinales > Pinaceae > Picea > Picea sitchensis. The sequence goes on along the minus strand of SNQJ01S0030231.1, from coordinate 3,699 downwards.
CTCTATTCCGTAAACAAGCTGGAAAGGTGAGAGACCCAGGGACTTCTTAGTTGTCACCCGATCGGCCCAGAGAGCAAATTTGAGCTTTGAGTCCCAGGCCTTCTGACTGTCTTCCAGTAGCTTTTTGATAAGCTTGATCGGGTTTTTATTGGAGGACTCTTCCAGCCCATTCCCCTGGGGGTAGTATGGAGTGGAGTGGACCAACGAGATCCCGAGTTGTTCACAAAACTTGATCAGAGGCTCGGACCTGAAAGGGGAGGCATTGTCAGTGACAATTCTGCTTGGACAACTAAATCTGGATATGATGTCTTCCAAGAAGTTGATGATTACTTTGTGAGAAGTGCTTCTGGTGGGGACAGCCTCTATCCATTTGGTGAAATAATTAGTTGCAGTGAGGATCCATCTGTGCTGGCCACTTGAGGGAGGATGAATCTCCCCAATGAAATCCAATCCCCACTGCTGAAAGGGTGCAGAAACTACTACAGGCTTTAATGGCAAAGATTTGAGTTGTTGTTTACCTAAGAATTTCTGGCATTTGATGCAAGCTCTGACTTTTCTGCAGACATCAGTAAACAAAGTAGGCCAGTAATACCCGACCCGGAGGATTTTGTGGGCTGTGGTCTTCCAGAAATAATGACCCCCGCAGAGACTGCTATGAAAATCAAACATCACTTTATGCGCTTGTAATGGGTTCAGACATCTTAATAATATCCCCAGAGGGTCTTTCCAATACAAGGCTCGGTCAATGAGGCAGTATTTGACCGCTTTGAGCTTTAAAGCTCTGGCCCTACTCTTTCCCAGTCCATTAGGGGGCTTTAATTCCTGCAGAAAGTACAAGATGTCTCTGTACCAGGGACAGACTGCTAGTGGTATGGTGATCTGGGAATTACTGCTAGATGACTCATCTTGTTCATTGATGCAGTTAATCTCCAGAGCTTTGTAATTGGATTCAGCCAACAACTTGGCCAAACCTTGCCCCTTTATCAGCTTGGTGGGCTTAATTTCCAGGTCAAATTCGAGGATCTTGGCTATCCATTTGCCCCTTCTCCCGTCTATGTCAGGCTGTATAAAGATGTCCTTCACAGAAGTTGAAGGGACATATGCAGTGATTTTTGAGTGCAAAACATAGATCCTGAAAGCTTTGAGGGCTTTCACCAATGCGTAGGCCTGCTTTTCCATGATCTCATATCTGAGTTCAGCATCTCTCAAGGCCTTGCTGAAGAAGGAAATGGGATTCTCTCGCCCTTGATCGTTTCTTTGCAATAGGACTATTGCTATCGATTCGTCAGAAGCAAATGAGAAAATCAGGAAATCGTTAGAATAGTTGGGACTGATCAGCACAGACGCCTCAGTCAATGCTTTCTTTATCTAGGCAAAAGATCCCCTGGATTCAACAGTCCACCTTATTTCATGGCCCTTCCTGAGCATGGCTGTGATATGCTTTACTAGCTCAGCGAAGTTTGAGACAAATCTCCTCAGAAAATTAATCTTTCCCAAAAATGCCTGAACTTCTTTTTTGGATCGGGGAAGTGACAGGGCCTGAATTGCTTCCACCCTGCCTGGGTCGATCCTTACTCCTTCTGTTGACACTATGTGACCTAACAACTTCCCCTCTTTCAAAGAAAACAATGATTTTTGGGGGTTTAAAGATAGGCCATACCTCCGACACTTCAAGAAAACTCTCCTTAAGTGGCAACAGTGCTCTTTATCAGTCTTAGAGAAGACTGTGATGTTGTCCAGATATATCACTACAAACTGGTATTTCTCCCCGATGAAGGCTATATCCATGGCTCGCTGAAACGTTGCTCCTGCATTCATCAGTCCAAAAGGCATTTTGGCATACATGAATGTGCCCCAAGGAGTGATGAAGGTTGTTTTTTCTCTATCCTCAGGCATGACTGATATCTGAATATATCTGAAGAAGCCATCAATCATGGACATCCTGGATGCGCCAGTGACCTTCTGTAAAACGTGTTCCATGTTGGGCAAGGGATAGTTGTCCTTCCTCGAACTCCTGTTCAGGTTCCTGAAATTGACACAGAGTCTGATTTCTCCACTTTTCTTTCTCACCAGAACCAAATTGGCCACCCATTCAGAATATCTCAAGGGGACAATGATCTAGGCATCCAGCAGCTTCTTTACCTCTCTCTCCATGACAGGCAGCAACATGG